>JABASI010000808.1:0-31764 GCA_019776505.1 Tomocerus nigrus
TCTCCAGGACGTTTGTATTTGTTATATACCTGGCTTAGACCAGATGATTGTATTGTTGTAGTATAAGATAGGTTAAGAATGAGAGTCAAAGCTGAGAAATAGTAGTAAGGCTATAAGTCGAAGGCAAAGTAAGTAAACACATGATAGCTCAGTTGGTAGAGCGAGAATAGCTTAAATTCTGGATCGGGAGTTCGTATCTCCCCGTGTGTAATTTACCTTTTTGTCTTCGGGCTAACCCCACTATACTAGCCGTACCTCTCTTTTATTTAAGTATATTACCTAGTTATAGTTCTTATAGCATGTAGTACATCCACCAAGATACATAATACTACATACCTACTTATTAACTTACCTACGTATATCCTAATTATATAATTCTAATTATATAATACAGATGTTATACAAAAATTAGATAATATGTGAAACAATATCAAATGAGTGGGGAGACAGGGAGAGGGGGGGGTATTACTTGCTGTTTGCCAACAAAACATTGGTTTGGAGGCGGACACGAGGAGCAGATACGATGCATTGGTATTATTTAACATGCCTTGCGTTTTGAATTAGGATTTCTGGGGTTGGCATGAATTGTGATGCTGGTGCTGTTTGTCGTGGAATTAGGAGGGAGGGATTGTTTGGGTGAGATGAGAATTGGTGGGAATGGGACGGTGACGTGAGTGAGGGTCCCGGGTTGATGGTCCGAGAGGAATTGGAGTTGGATGTATTGCTAATAATATTGGCGGAGAGAGTTGCAGCTGTCTATGCCTCCCTTCCAGACTTGTTCACCTTCATTAAATTAGTTCTTTATGTCGGCCTAGTCAAGCGTGAGACTCTCAATGTTATCAAAATGAAGCTGTTGAGTCAATTCTAGTGGAACTGCTGAGCGTGGCGTCAAAAGGAGTATTTGATTTTGCGGAGGTTAGGTTAGAGTGGCTGCTCCGTGAACCCGACCTTCTCTCTCCTCGTCGACCTCTTATAGAGCCGAATCGGAATGAGAGACACAAGGGAAGGCAGGCAGGCAGCAGCGTGGTGTGCTGTGGCTGCATGGCTACATTTCTTTCTTTCTTTCTTGCCCGGGCGGAATGGCTGGCTTGCGTCTATAGTTTCTGTGGGCATATCTAGGCCCCTAGCCGAAGCAGCCACTCACTCTCCACTCCACTCCAGCACTCCACACAGGGACACAGCGTTGTTTGTTGGGAGTAGGGACTGGAGCGGAGTTGAGCACATAATAGATGGTTGTATATGGGAGGTGAGGAAACAAATACAAATATCGCCATTCCCCGAGGAACGCTGTTATAAAAAAATTAATGGTCGTTGTGCAACTCTGAATGCTTTCTCCGTCGTCCCTACCCAGCCAGCAAGTGCAGGGACGGAAAGCAACAGAATCTACGGAATGAACTTGTGGGATGTTAGGAAAGAGGATGTGTAGGTAGGTAGGTAGGTAGGTGGCTATGTGTCGTTAAGTAGTTACCGTTCTTCTGCCACACACTTACACACGGACTGCTACACAGGCAGCACTGCTGAGAATGGATTTAATGTTTAGACGTGGATGCATAATGCATCAAGAAGAGCAGGAGCCCTTCGCCTCCTCGACTCATCCATCTCACGAAGAACTACAAGGAGACTCTTCAGCCCCACCAAATAAATACAATATGCACAGTCGAGGAGTGAGTGAGTGAGTGTGTGTGTGTGTTCTGGTAGTAATAGTAAAAGCATGAGTAGTTAGTTAGTTCTTCCAGGTTGTTCGTCTTGTTCCCAATAAAATACTTACTACGTCTATCAAATATCCTCTCCACTCTCCAGCTGGATACATCCACCTCGAAGCATTTTTGGAGAGAAAGGAAAACATCAATTAAATAGAGTCGCATGAAAAATGGAGGGGATGAAGTGGAAAAAGAGCGGAGGTTGAAGGATTATGGCTAAATATTCCGTTCTAATTGCATAAATGATGAAATGACTCCTCATCTGCCCACTGTAATCATTCTGATGGATTTTATGGACAAGGGCCATTTGGACACGGGCGAAGATCAAATGGACAGGAGAGAGCTGGAGGCGAAGCAAGAGAGGGAAAGTTTCCTCTCGAGCTGCCTGGGCGCATGTTCAGTTCATTTCGAATGTTATCTGTGCACGGAAGTCGTTTAAATTGGCACTGAGCCGGCTTAAGTTCAGGACGAGCATGTACGTGGACACAGACGACGACGAAACTCTCAAATCAGCTCAAGCAACTAACGGATCCAACTGCCCAACGGACTAAGTAACCATCTGTACATCAATACTCATCGCTCACCTACTTACAGCCCTCCAATCCCATCCTGCCACACACAACTTTCTCCTGCACTACACCAGCACACACCTTTCATCCCGCGATCACTTTCATTTCTCACCCACGAATCAAGATTCCCAACTGAAAATCATTTGATGGCACATAATTCCAAATAGTCCCAATGTTTTCAGTTTAGACCGGGATTTGACCAATTCAGTTCTAGTGAAAGGAAAGAGAAAGGCCCGGGGAAAATATTGCTGCGTACAGCGGAAGGATCTTTTCGTAGTTTGCTTCTGAATGCTATTACTATAGAGCCATTGGAATCCAATGATGTTGAATGGGCCAAGGAAAAGATGGTTTTATTCCCAGTCTGCTACACAATGAAAGAAAGGAAAAAAGGGGACGAGGAGGAAGGGCTTATATTTAATGTAAACTTCAGTTTAATGCATTTTCGTCTATATAAATCTGACATTAGGATGTTTATAGTAGGAAATGATTTATTCAAGTGGCAAGTGGATTTTGTGGAAGAGATGCAGTTATTATTGTCATGATGACTCGTGTCGATGAACTTTGGTTTTTTCGACAGGAAGCTATAAAAAGGGATGTGTGGATTGAGAGGGACGTCTAAGAGAGTGAGAATTAGGAGGATTGCTTGCTGGGAAAAATCAAGTGGAGAGTCTGTGGGCCGTGTGTATCTGTAATTGAATGCCTACTTAGTTGGGTTTAGTGTTGGATGGCGAGGAGGAGCGGAGTGTCAGTCTTTCGTCAGATGTGTCTGGGAGGAGCCCTTCATAATACCATAATACTAAACATCTGAACAGAAGTCGACTAAATTCCCACTTGGACTTATCGTTAGCTTAGGAGGAGCAGGGGAAGTGTATGCTTTTAAATGGGACACTTTGTCCACAAGGAAACTTTACTGGTTTCAGCTTAGCTTTGTCTTGGATTTTAGTTTTAGTCGAGGAAGCTTTGCCGAGTTACAACTCCTCTCACATTTCTCATTCTCTTGCCTCCTTTATTCACGGCTTTATCCGCAGGGACGCATTGTTGGTTTTTTGGCTGACGAGAAGAACTGCTCTCCCGAATAGCTGACGAAGAACACAAGTCTCCCGTACGTCGTCCACCGAAGAACTCTCCGAATCATCGCCTCCTGCCTGCCTGCCTGTCTGCCTTCCCTCTTTTAAGATTTTCGCGAGAAAATTTTCCTTACCTCGTTTCATGTGTCCTGGGAAAAAGTGAGAAAAATTGAGTTGGTGCTGTTAACGAGGAAGTGTATATCTGGCTCCCTTGTCGATCCAGCCACAGCACAGTGCAGTTGAGTGCAGTCGCTGCAAAAACTCAGTGCCTACGCTCAGCGGCGTATTTGTCGGAGGAGAGGGACCCCGGCCATGTCATGTCCCTGCCACTTCCTTCCGCCAATAAATCCTGAAGAAAGGGGGAGGGCGGGGAGGCGGGATTTGCCAACTGCCCTCACCCCCTTCCCTCCCACAGTAAATGGAAATACGCCCGACGTGGTGGGATGCCGTAGTTCAATCTATCTCTCTCCTTTTTCATCTGCTTCAACTTAACTCATCAGTCTCCTCAACCTCATATTATGTAACATTTCATTGCTGAGTGAATTGGTTCATATATGTAAGTACGAGTATTAGTATTGCACACACATAGCGCCAGAGATATTGCCTTTCCCCATCCTACCTCTCTCTCTCTCTCTCTCCTATCGCCCGAATCCTAGCTTCCCCCTTTTTCATTCCATTTTATAGCCAGCACGGCACAAGTCACAATATCACCTCGCCAGTTATACAGTAACTACAGATATGTGCCAAGATTCTCTAATCAGCCTCTACATTTTCTAACTATCCAGCGATTTCCTCAGAGACTCAGATAAACAGTCAACCTGAAATGCATAGAACACCAACACACAAAAATGACGTGAGCCCACCGACCCAACCAAATCAACTTATTCCAGCTTCTGCCATTTGTGACGCAGCTGTGCCGCAACCAGAAACTTCAGAATTTTTAATTCAAAATCAACACTAATTTCCCAAAGTCATCATTTCCTTTATCGCTTACCTTTGGTTTAACAGCTACCCCTCCCCTCATAAAAATCTTAATTAACGAGCAAGCAAATATTATACATATAGTGTGTGTATTATACACATGCAATCAATCTCTTCTATTCCTTTCCTTGCAATGCTAAATAAAAACCTAATTGACCTGCAGTGTTATTTAGTTGTAACTAAATAAAAAATTCGAGTCGGCGTTAAATAATTTTGTAAGCCGCAACTTTCATTTGTTGTCCATACATCCTTAAAAACAATTGCATTTCAAGTTTACGGTATACGGTTCTGTATAATTTGATAACAATGAGCTCACAGTACTAAGGAATGAGTTTATTTATATACCATACCTACCTCCGTATAATATGAAAATAAGAAAACTGTAAAGTAGGAAAGAGCTGAAATAAAAATGAGTACTATGGAAAGATTTATTCAGTTAGTGGACTATACTGGCGTCATTATGTCATTTGTTAGGGTAAGGACAATTTTGCGGTCAGGCGAAAAGGGATTGTTGGATCGATAATAATAATAAGTGTTGGAAATAATATATTCGGCGGGATAGGAATTTTTATTAGGAATAGAGGATTGAGTGAGTATATGTGGCATGTCTCATCGTCAGTCCTCGCATTCTCTAATTCAGTGGAGTATAAAAGGAGGTAATGAGATGGGACTATGGGACAGAAGAGGAAGAAGGAGGAAAGAAGAGATGGGGAGGGAGAGGACAGGAAGGCAGAGAGAAAGTCGGAGAAAGTAGGGATGAGGGAGAGGAACAATCAGTCAGTCAGCAGAGTCAGTAACGATAAGCACATAGCCTTTCTCCTCTCTGGCTGGAAACAATAGAAAAAGAAACTAACTGGAGCTTAGCTGAGCTGACTGCTCCTGTAGTGGAATTGTGTTGAGCAGTGACACTATGGCTACATCCACTACCCCTTTTTGTGTCTCTAAAGTTAAGGCATGGTGGCTTATAGGCAGAGAGAGATGCAGTGGCTGGAGATGACTGTATCCATTCCACTCACATTCTCCGCTATGCCGGATAATGTCCTAACTCGCACTCAGTGCTACAGACTCGTAGTTATTCCTCCCATCTGTCTCTATATCCGGCGCTGCGTATAGCACAGGCCCTGTAGTAGATAGACAGGATTAGTAGGCCCAAAGTGCGCATAGCGACCACATATAAATACATAGTTTCCCTAGTGCTGGATATGTGTGAGTAAGTATGGAGAGGGATGTAGGAGACACAAAGTCAGCGACAGAGAGAGAGAGAGAAAGATTCATATGCCTTACGTATGCATGTAAAAGAGCTAGAAGGACAGATATCCTTTAAATCGCACCAAGGAAATAGTTCAGTCTATGAGGATTCGTCTTTGGCGTCGTCGTTGGCGAAAAGGGGAAAAGTGAGTAAGAGAAAGCAATGTTCTCTCTTTCTCTCTAGCATTGGGCACAGATACAACTCGGCTGCTACTCACATCACTTCCAATGCTCACGACACGACGGAGAGACTAATAATACTCGTCGACTCAAATATCATTTCCCTCGATTCTACTACATACATACATGTGCATGTATATATGTCTATCTAGCATCGTATGTATGAGTATAGGGAGATATCCAGTCCATTCAGACCAATCTCAAACTTTCACTGATTCTATAGCACACACTTAGACAGGGCTAGAATAGTAAGTAAATATAAGGGATGTGTACATAATAGGAGTGACAGTCGTAGTAGTAGAGTAGAAATAATATAAGCCTCTGTCTATTTATCTAATATTTAGTTAGGTACTTCCCTTGACATGTAAGTAAAGGGCCACTATAACACTCTGACTCACAATGCACGGATAGTGAAAGTGCTGCTGCTGCTGGTAGCTACAGATCGACTTGTACTGTGTCGCTCTACGACATTAGTCTACTATAAGTAGTAAGAGTAATAGTAGTAGTAATAGTAGGGAGAGAGAGAGAGAGAGCAATCATAACACAATACAGCAGTTGAGTTGTGTATATGTGGGAGCCGTAGTGCTGAATGGAGGAAGAATTCAAAGGGCCTAATGTGTAACTTAAGCTTGCCAGAGAGAAGGTTGTCTTGTGTGTGTAGGGATAGGAGGATGGGAGATATTGGTTTTGGCCTAGCCAAGCAGCTCTATGTGCCTAGGACACTCAGGAAGATAAAAGTCCTCTTTGGACCATCTCCAGACAAATTTTTTTGCTTTTTATTTCTTGTGCCGACAATTGTCCGATTCCTTTAGTGAGAGCATAAGAGGAGATCCAGAGCCCTGCCACCCAACTATACAACCAACCACCACGGCTATATTTATGGCTCGAACATATCTAACTGAACATGTACGCTCTCTACTCACCTATTAGCACTACTCACACTACACACCAGACCTGGCACCTAAATGCACCATAGACACAGCCACTACTACTCTACTCTTGAGTCTTGAGTCTTGACTACTACTAGTCAAGAATCAGACACACACATACATATTATTCCGTATAATTGCAATGCCATTACACTACAAGGACTCACTGGCAATGGCAACTGCCCTATATCCTATACATACATACCTAATACCTATGAAGATACAAATACACACATATCTATATAATATATATGTACTATATATATACATAGCCCCTATTATGTATTTAAGTATATCTCTCTGACTTGACTTCCCTCCCAGACTTTCTCCCTCACTACTCCACTACGTACTATGTACAATATTTTCACTCGTGTTTTCGAAATCACAACTACTACACTCAACTGTCGTCCTTCCTTTCTTCTCCCTCCTCTTACGACTCTACATACTTTCACTCAAGCCAAGCAGCAGAGCAAAAGTCAAAAGTACTATTAGCAACATTCAACGACCAATAGCAATCGAAACCAATCCATATTACTATATATTCTTAAACTGGAGCACTATAGTTATAGTAGCCAAACAAAACCCACTCAGCCTAAGGGACTACTAGGTACATACATGTCCTTACTAGAATCCAAGAACTTTATTCATTAATTCAGCTCACATACATGCTTCTGTATCTCATAAGGATATAATATAATTCCATTGTACTGGGAGACTATACTATAATCTATTCTCTGATTCCTACATTTGAAACCTGAAGATATTGTATGCGGAAATTCCAGACGTAGTATACACGTATGCTGAAAACTAAACTAAATTCCGACGTTTATTTTTACCATGATTATATCGCAGGCTGGCAAAAAATATTAAAATATTAAAGACTCATATTGAATTTCTTCTTCCATCAAAAGCTCTTAAAAAGTTACAAACAAACTAAAAATATAATAAATTCGTTTCGACGATATTCTACTCACATCCAAATTTTCAAATCCAGTTCATGTTAATAATTAAACTTACATCCTGAAAAGGGAACAGATTTTCCATACGTGACAATTCCTACGCAAAACGACAATTACTACCTGATGTCACCACCAACTTGCTCTACTTTTTCTCGGTCGAATAGAATAATTAATGTCTAGTAGGTACATGGCAATTTGGAGTACAGAGCGTAAACAATCTTTGTACAAAAGCTTTATATGTGCATGTGCCCTCAAATATTATTGGAACTGAATCATTTGCTACGTAGCTGCATTGAATGTTCACTTCCCGGTTCACTTAGATTCAGGTCATTAAGTACCTAGTTGAATTTTCAATAAAATTCATGTTTTCAATTTGAACTGAAAGGGACTATTTAACTCATTTCCATCAACCGTAACGAATTATTGACCTCCAAATTCCGCGCGGCTTAAGCAGTTGGAACTTTTTTGCCCATAATTATTCAACTGTCTATTTCTGACCAGAGTATCATGATGACCGGCAGGCTCACCGTCTTAAGTGGCCGATTGGATGCTAATCTCGTAGGGCATAAGAACATTGGCTTTGACTATCAATCTTTAACTGCCAATCTGAGGATATAACGACATACCTAAACATTTCTTATTGGATGCTAATTAATCTTCTGCGCACCTATAATCTTATAGCATTTTGTATGCAGCAGAATGAAATATGGTAACACTCGAAGGATATGAAATATTAATGCGAGTGCTTTAACGATTTTATGTAAAAATGGCAATCCATTCTCGGATGTTGCGAACAATAACAAATTGGGAAGGAAGGAATAGTAGACAGTGAGAAATGAAGAGAAGGAATTTGCAAATGTGAAAAGGGAAAACATTCTACGTTTTATTAACTTTTTAATGAGTTTCTGTTTTATGAAACTTGGAGAAAATCGAAGGCAGGATATTGTCTTTTGTTCATAAATTCGTGAGCACGGAAATTAGGCCTTAAGGCTTGGTCGCGGACCAATCATTGTGTCTGTCAGCCCGGGAAACCAGGAGAGGAATACACGTACCGGTTGTTAAAGACTCATGCAGCCAAAGAGGTAAAGTGTTATTTCAGACACCGTACTACTAAGTACGTGACACTAGAAAAATGGAAGGGAAAATGCTGACAATATTATAGTAATTAAGGTTTTAGTTATAATAAACTGTGGTAAACATATGTAGAAAAGTAGGGGTAGATTTAATGTTGCAAGGCAAGTGTAAAATGTCACGTCAAAAATGGAAAAAATTAGTCGCCTCTTATGATCAACGGTCAATGTAGTCTAGCTGGCAGTTGGTGAGCAGACTAATTTTTGTCCACAGACGTTAGAAGCAAAGGCATAAAGCAGTGTACCACTATTTAATAATGGGTAGGTTCCTATTATAGGGACTCTCCAGGCTTCCTGTACATTGAATCTGCTACATACGCATACGGCGTAGAAATACATATCTACATTTATGTAGTGTAAGGAACTACATAGAATCGTACCAATTACAGTCACACCAAAATTGGCGTCTTCGTAAGTTTATTAAATATTAGGAATGGGCCACATAATTGTCAAATCATTCCAAGTGCATCACCATTAATTTTTTTTTATTTACTTAGGGTAAACTGCCTATAATTCTTTGTTTCCTAAACTTTAATGCAAGCCTAAATTTTAAATTGCTATAATTGTATTGAGTTATGTGGTTTATGTTTATGTATGTTATCTCTAAATTATTGTATTGTATTAGTCGAGGAAGAGCAGTGGCAAATGTGTCTACTGATTTTGATTGTTAACTTATTGTTCAGTTGAATGTTTCGGTCAGTCACTTTAATACAGCCAAATATAAGTCTCACAGCTTATAATGGGCTGATTGGTTCTCCAACAAAAATATAGGCAATTTTTACTTAAGTGCATTGCGGTGATAAAATTTTACACACAGCACAATGTTAAAATGACAGTATTATAAGTAGATAGATAATAAATAAATGGATGGATATGATAAGTAAACGGGACGACGTATTGGATAGAGAAAGTTAAAAGTCAAGAAAAGAGAAATGGGGAGAGTTGCCTTGAGAGAGATATTGGATAGCTATCTATCTGGGTGAGAATGTGTGGAGAAGCGGGTGGGAGGGAGTGAGCCTTGGTGGTAACAATGACCCGTGTACAAGATAAGTTGGGAGTTTGGGATTTGAATGCGGCGATGAGTTTATGAGTTTGGCGTGGAGAGAAGAGAGAGGAGCGTGTTGAGGGAATGAGAGGCGCGGAGTGCGAGGGAGGATTGTCTGCCTTTGAGAGTAACGTCGGAATTTGATAGTGAATGTTCTCTTAATGCCTCTTTTTACAGTTTGTATAATGATCGACAAAGGATTTTAGTCTTGGTGTTACTCACATGCACATGTTTTTGACATGGACTTCTAAATCGGGCACTACAGACACAGACATAAAAGAAATATTCACTATCTCAAAAGCAGATTTATTGCCCTGCCTTCCACTGCTTTTTATGCTACGGGTGTTCTTAATTATCCACTCCACTACATTCAGCTCCACTCACTCCACACTAAAACTAAAACTGCCAGCTACTTATTATTACAACTACTTATTGCTACTCAAATCTGTCTCGATTAATCTAATAGTGCCTGCCTGCCTGCCTGCATCCCTTCACTAGTTCCTAGTGCCTACTCGATATTCAACTCCCTCCTCCTATTGTCCTCCTCTTCCTATGAAATACACAAAGCCCTCTATAATGTTATTATTACCTATTTAATAGCTATATCTTCCCTACAATTTCATACTTTACATACCTCTCCGTCTTTCTCTTAAAGCTTGACATGAACTATGAACATGAGATTATAATATTCTATACTTCCATAAAAGAAATTACTTCGTGTCATCTGCACTGCAATTCAGGATGACAATTTCTAGGAAATGTGCTGACAATAAGTAGACGAGACAGATATCTTCTAACAGTAGCAAGATAGCACATAATAATAACAAATTATTAATAATCCCTTCAACGAATTAACGGAACCGACCACTGAAATGTTGAATTGTTCCGCATGCTGTTTTTTAGTACATTTCAATAAATGATTTACAAATCGACCACATTTTTAGGATTTTTTATAAGCTATTCTAATTTCTAAGTAAACTGCACAGATATAAGAGAGATTATTCGTGCATATAAACTGTTGTAGCTCCCATAAGTATGTACAATTGTGGTCAAATTCTATATTTCTGTGGCCGTCTTCTAATAAGCATATTTTTGCATTTTCCGTGGTGGTTTCTATCAATATTTTTGTCGTTGAATTCTATATTTTTAAGGTCAGATAATGACTATTGCACTATTGCGGATAGGTATACATAAATAAACTAAATATCCTTCTATTGCATGACAGTAGTTTTTATTATAGCCTTTGAACAAAACAGGTCAACTTAGCAAGTAAGGCATATGAACACCTTACTTAAGATTCGATTGCAGACGAAATGAGTCAGTAAAGATCAGTTTTGTTTGTAGCAGCGTGTATCTGAAGTTATCAGAATGAGAAGATTTAAAATAAGTATGAATTATTTTCAGTGCACTATGCTAGGATATTTATGAGATCGTTCCAGCATTCATTACCTTCAGATTAGTCAACCAATAGAAAACAGAATCTCTAACCGCGTGTGTGTATGCATTTGATAGTCGGATAGTATCTTCCTAGCTTTCCATAATGAGCTACCTCATGAAGATTGCTGTTGCACAGAGATGCAGACAATATCTGTAGATAGAGCTCATCTTGTAGGTACGTATACAGCTGTACAATGCAAGTAACTACGTATAATATTGTCTATGAATGTAGGGAAACGAGGGGAAAGGAGTTTCTGTGCAGAAGTATTAGTTATTCGTTGAGTTGAGTTAGTAATTTAGTGTGTAGGAATTGTGAAGAGGAAGATTATGTGGAGATGGGAGAGAGTGGATTCGTTCAGAAGTGGAAGCCTTAAGGTCTTGAGTGATTTCGCAAGGATTTGANTAGTGTGTAGGAATTGTGAAGAGGAAGATTATGTGGAGATGGGAGAGAGTGGATTCGTTCAGAAGTGGAAGCCTTAAGGTCTTGAGTGATTTCGCAAGGATCTGAACGAGTGCAAGTGCCTAGAGAGGCTAGAGCCAGACTATCGTGTCTGCCCATCTGATCATGCCATCTCATATTATTAGCCTCATCATTCCAAATACCAAACTCCGGTCGTCTTAAACTTAGCTAATTTCCTCCCTCCCCGCCGATCCTACCAAAAATATTAGATGCTCCTTCCACACAGAATATGCATCCACATCCACATCCACTCTCGGTGTTCCCTATAGGAGAAACTCCTTCCACATCCATCAAATATTACTTCCTCGACGTGTTACTATCGGCATATCGGGTTCCGCTGAACTACGCTTTTTAATTACTTTTTTCCTCCAAGGTGCACAACTCCCTGTAGAGTCAGTAAGGTTAATAACCGGTTGGTATAGCTCAACGTAAGAAAATATAAGGGTTTTCTCAAGAAAAATTGACAGGGGCCATTCATAGACAATTAACCCATAAATAGTTATAGCTGCTTTACTTGTACTCACAAAATTTGAGCTGTCATAATGTAAAAACAAAAAGCAATAATACAATTACTGTTGATAGATATAACAATGCGCGAAGGATATAAATAGGTCGAAGTGGGGATCAAAAGACCGCAGATTAAATAGCAAGGGAACCACGAGAAGCCTTTTAATAAAGTGGAATAGAATGCGTACACCTACAAACTTTATAACCCGATCAAATGACAACTGTGCGAATATTCCAGTTTTAAGTGCTAGAGAAATGGCAAAAAAAGAAATGATGGGTCTGAAGTTGTAAGATTTTCATTCAGGACATGTGAGTTTGCCTGTGAAATGGCCTTAATGGCTTGTATGAAAAATTAAAAGGATGGATTTGTAACACGAGTGGGTTATGTGCGATGAATATTACATTCAGAGGAATAAATGGGGAAAATAAGTTTTGGAAAGTGAGAGAGAAAAGAGGGAGAGTGTCATGTCTTTTCCTCCTCTCGTTATGTTACATTGCACACAAGTGTCGTGTCGCCTTTGATACGGCTGCCAGGCCAGGACACTTAGAAAGGAAATAAGCGTTTTTCAGGCACTCCTAGTATTCCTATAGCCTTTGAAAAGAAGTTTAATAATGTAATGTGAGATGATGCACGGAGAAAGCGTGGAGTATCTGCTCTCTTGTCCTGCGGTTTCCTTTATGTTCCCTCCCACAGCAGCATAACTAAATAGTCCTACCTTCCACCTGCCTGCCTGCCACTCTCTCTCTCTCTCTCTCTCTCTCATTCTGAACTCTGTCTGAGAAGCCTATTTAAATGATCTAAAGAAAGAGAATGGAAAGAGAAAGGTGTTCAGATCGCGGCAGTGGCAGTGGCAACGACGCAAATGCACCGTGTCTGTGTCCTTCCGTCAAAACGGGAATTATTTGGCCGTGAGGAGAAGAGAAGGGTGTGCTCACAAAAATATATACAAGGGGCAAAGGAAGAAGGAGCGTAGTTGACGATGTGCCATGAAAGTGGAAGGAAGGGCGGGCGGGAGTAGTGTCTCTGTCTGTACGGCGAGTCTGGAGATTCTGGAAGAGATGCTCGTGTCACAATAGGCGTCCTAATTTATGCTAATTCATCAGATCGTGACACCTCACTGAAAAATTCAGGAGGAGCCGCCGAGCTCTTTGATAGTAAAACCGAAAAGCTAGAAAAAATTCCTGTAAAAAGAGAGGAAAAGAAAGCGGGGAGTTAATAGAAAAGAGAAGCATTTGCTCCTCTTTCTCTCAACTCAGTTGACTTTCTCTTTTTGCACGAGGCGACAGACAGACAGAAGAGGAGCATTAGAAATACATAGAGTCCTACCTATACATGCTCCACACTCTGCATTAGTTATATATTAAGTATGTTACATTCTCACTACAGAGCAATAATAGCATTCTACATTATCTCCAGCTCCATTCCAACGCGACTAAATTACATTCCCTCTGCATGCCCAACTTAACGGGCTTTGTACTAATGTACTCTGCATAAATATATTCTCCTAAATGCCACTCTCTAGTCTGAATGCCAAATGGAGCACCTAGCCATACACTACACTACACCATACATACCATACGTATACCATTACCATCTTTGACGCTATACTACAAACACTACTCTTTTCTTTAATCTTAGCAACATACAAATGCACACACTTTATTAACACAACTTACTTCAGTTTGACATCTCGTGACACTACACCCCAATCTAAAGAAATGGCAACGTAGAGGAATGGCCTTGTGAC
The DNA here is from genome assembly GCA_019776505.1 of Tomocerus nigrus. Taxonomy (NCBI): domain Eukaryota; kingdom Metazoa; phylum Arthropoda; class Collembola; order Entomobryomorpha; family Tomoceridae; genus Tomocerus; species Tomocerus nigrus. The sequence goes on from JABASI010000808.1 coordinate 13,961, forward strand.
CTAACATCATTATTTCACAACCATCACACTATTTATTATACTGCCTATATATTATAATAAAGCACAACTTTTAAGTAGCTCAAAGTAAAGACATCACACTATACACGCGCTCTATTATATAATACATAAATATATGCACCTACAAGGCACAAGCACAAATTCTCAAATAGACCGTAATAATTCTCTTTGTCAAAACTACAATAAATAGAATGACGCAGAAGAGTCATATTCCCAGTTAGCTCATTATACTTCAACTTAATAATAATAACGTGTATACGATTTCTCATTTCTTATAGCAGCACCCAGATTTTATTTACTATAATAATCGAAGACCATTCGCCAAGAAGGAAAGGCAAGTTTTGTCGTAGACAATAATTTCATTTGTAGTTAGAAGGATTGATTTTTAGTTATTGCACATTAATAGGAGTTAAGGTTTGCATGCAAAGGATGAAATTAGTTCCATTTAAATTAGTTCTGTCTTATTTTGCTAATGAGGATTTGCAATTCTCATTGAGTTGGAGAAAGGGCAAGACGAAGAAGATAGCGGGGAACATATTATTATTCTGTCCAAATGAGATTATAGTGGAGAAGGAGCTAGAGTGTCATGTCATAGTCACGGAAATCGAATGGTAAGTAGAATCAATATGCAGAGTAGACGTAGACTGTGTACAGAGATAGGAGAAGAGTTTAAATATTTGATAGGAGGAGAGGTAAGCAAGGCGGCAGGAGGATGGCCTGATTGTGTGACTGAGGCTGAAGTGAAGGGAATATGGCAGGCACTTATGGATATTTATATGAAAATATATTTACATTTTCTAGGCTTAAGGAGGATAGGTAGGAATCCTTAGAGTGGCAACTTAACTATTCAGATTATGTGAGTGAGTGAGGGAGAGGTCTGCGCTACTATTGCCTTCCCATCCCAGCTATAGTTAATAGTCGCTTTTAGTTTGACTACTACGTGCCAGATTTTCTCCTACACCTACAACACTAGTAAACGTGTACATTAGGCCGGGCGGGCGGGCAGGCAGGCGGGTGCGGAGGACGAGGCGAGGCCCGTTGAAGGGACGCTTATTCCTTCCTGGAAGGAGAAGGAGTTCATGTTGGCCGACAAGACTTTCTCCTCCGCTCAGAGATAAATAAGAACATTAGAATGCACCGAGGACTCCTCTCGCTTTGCAGATAAAAGTGCAAAAATTTATCTGAGGTGAAAACTCACATTGGAATGCAAAAGGAGGAGAGAGAGGACACAAGAGGCTTTACACAAATGCCATTTACAAACTTCTCGGAAATTCTGATAGATAGTAAAAAATCTAACGAGAGCCATAGTCATCACATTCTCACAGTACGACATCCCATCCAATGGCACAGCCATCCCATTCAACCAACGCTCTTTATCTCCGCACACTTGACTCCCGCCCGACGACGACCCGCACTCACCCGTGTGCCGCGCCGTCTCACCCACCAACACCTCACACAGGATGTCCACTCACACACACACACACAATAGCCTACAATAGCCACGGTACTTACTTGCACCCATGTACACCATTTTCCTCCTCCTTCAACATTTTCTTACACATACAGCAGCACACTATCTCATTATCGACATTAATGTATTAACTATGATAATAACTTTCCTCCTTTACATAAACTGAAACAAAAGGCAATTAAAGGCTTTAAACTGGAAATAGTTGATGTATTTTAAAGTTCAAAGGTTAGATTCACTTCCTACACCACAGAAATAAAATATAAGAGTTACACGGACATAGATCTTATGAAATAAATCTACGATTTCATAGCATAGTGCACGCATATTAAAAAAATAAGCAGTAAGATTTTGTTTGTAATGACAATGTCAATTATGTCTTCCGTCACATCTATTGCTATTATAATAATAAAAATACCCATAACATAAGGAATACTATCCGGCGTAATCCTTTTTTTGAGTAAATTGCAATCACAAAAACATGAAAATGATAAACCTCAAATAAAATCACAGAACATTGGTTGATTGCTAAGCCTTGGTGTAGGTTCGGGAGTTGTGACTCTAGCCACAGACAAATCCGATTTTGTTTAGCTAATACTAAACAAATTAAATTATGTGTTCTACGTTTCAACTTCTTCATCCTACATGGATTCCTATTCCTATACGTACGTACTTGAAATCAAGTGATCGTCAGAGGCACTTGTTAAATAACACACTGACATAATGACATGTGCATTAAAAGTAAAGTAGAAATGCATAATTGGAGAGGAGGTAATAATTAGTGCTCTCAATATGCTTCATGATTGCATGAAGGGAAAATTCTGAAGCCCTAGCATGATGCTTCAGTGATCTTCTATGGACGAATAGATGAATTTTAGTACCTAGATGTAGAAGAAAATGAAATCTTGTGTAGTCAATCAAGCTAGAAAAATAGAAGGAAATGATGGAGGAGTGAAATGGCTGCAATAACAAGTTCCTTCCCAACTGCAGACATGAAACAATCCAGCAGGGCACTTTGCCGGGCTAAAAAAAAAATGAAGGAATGCTCTTGCTGGGTTTTCCTTCGTTATTGTACAAAAAATGAGTGATTGCTGTGAGGATGAGGAGTCCAATATGATATGGTGAGCGTATGTAATATGAGAGTGGATGGAGGAAGGGGAAAAGAAATTTTGGCTCCAGTGCCAAGCCATAAGGAAATGAAATTAGTGTAAATTATCATGGCAAACATCTTACGCAACTTTTTAGTTTACTGGCTACTGTTTTATTTTTGTTTCTTTTCTCCCTCTCCAACAACTTCATTAATAAGAATCCAGTCATAGTCTATTTTCTCATATCCGAACGACTATAATCCTATAACATAGCAAAGAACAAATGGGAATCTGCGAGGATTTTCTGTTTAGTATTATTTTCGTATATTGCTTTCTATTTACTACTTACAAACAAGGATTCTTCTCGGACAACACTTTATACCTGGAATGATAAAAGATCCTCTTCCCACAATAAAATATCACTTTACATCTGAAGTGAAGTGAAGGAGTTGCATGTCTCTGAATATAAAATGTCATAATAGGGTTTGAAGACGCTCTTTCCTATTAAGAAGTGGCTGTGTAATGGTTGGACTATTATGAGAGCTCTCTTGTTAACAACTTTGTTCCAGGATTGCATTGCAGAGTATAAGCATAGATAGGAGGATGTTATTTATGTACTGTGCTGGTGGCTACATTGATCATCCCTGGCATTTCTATATTTGATGTGTCACCTCATCTGTGGGCAGGAGTCGTCGGTGTGCATACCAATAACCCGGGATTTAACTAAACGATCTTGAGATTGTTGGAGGAGGAGGAGGAGAGTGAGTTTGGTAATGCACTGGCAGGTCCACAAGTACAAGGGACGGAGCAGAGAGCAGACATGAGCCGACTAGTCGGAGGATGACAGAAATTGGAACATGAACTACTTTGGAGAAAGGTTCAGCTATTTTGTGAAAACCAATGAACTATGATGGCTAAAGTGATGTTGGGAGTCGTCGGAACAAATGGCTGTCTCTCTCCCACTAATGTCCATGTAACTCTGCTCTGCCTTGTCATGAGTATTGCATGGCGTCGCTTGGCCTCGCATCCCAGGCACTCCTCCATCTCCTCAGCCTTTAATCGTTCTTAAGCATAGTCGTTCTTGGAAAGATACATCCCTACGTACTTAAACGTACTACTAGTAGAAAGATACAGACAGTAGACACTGGGCTGTTGAGTGGACATGTGAAGATGGTGAATAGGAAGTTGGGACGCTGTGGCAGTGGAGGGAGAAGCGTTTGTATGTAGGTAAACAGAGGAAGAACTCTCCTCTCCTTATTGTCGGAGGAGAGGGAGAAGTGTTCGTGTGTGTTCAAGAGACGGAGTCTGCAGACATCATAATGCCCTTCTGCTCCACTTCAGATTGAAATTCATAGTGTGTGCACATAATCTCTGAATAAGTGGACATGTCTCCTCCTTTTCTACTCATGCATTAGCGTGCTCTTGCATTCAAATCATAAAGAACCCACTCCCCCTCATCTTGTCCGTCTAACAACACCGCTCCCCACTTCCACCCGCCCAGCAGCCAGCCTCTAGCTCTCCTTCTTCCACGTCCACCGCGGGGAGCCCGACACCCGCAATCCCAATCCAGCCCGCCAGATGTGCACAGCTTTTATGCAAAGAAGGTGAATCCCATAATGCACAGTCATTCGATCTCTTGGTAGCCACCGAAATTTCAAAACGATAATATACACATGCATGCCTTTACAATGAGCGACATCCTATTCTCCAAAGGAGCGTAAAATGAAAGGGAGATGATAAAAACGTAGCCGATAGGCCGCCTTTGACCTGAAAATTCCCTTCGCCGAATTGTCATTTTTCTGTTCAATGGAAAGAGACATAATGTCTACATATTAATAAACTAAATACACGACTTACTACGATTTGGCCATGAGATCATCAACTGTTATTTTTAATGAGCAGCGAGCATTCAAATAACATATATAGGCTCGTGATTACGTCATTTCAAAAATTATTGCCTAGTTATACAATGGCATTTTGATAAAACGTCTAGGTAGACAATGGGAAAGGGATATAACACCACAAATTTTTGAAGTAATTTTCAAAAGAATTCATTCACTCGACTATTCGTCGATTTTATAATGTGTAACTTGTAAACTTGGGCCTGACAGTAGAGTCACTAAAAAATTATTCTCAAAAATAGTGGACAGAGTTGTGTTCTTGTCCCAATTATCTAGCCGGAAGGTTATAATTGTAATGGCACCTGCTCATATCGTGCCAATTAACACTACACACAATACAAATATGCCAAAGCCCACTATTGAGTTTTGCAGAATTTCAGTGAATTTCATTGATTCTGTGCTGAAGAGAAATTCCCTGGGAGAATGTGTCGCGAAATAAAGCTGTGGCCAGTATGCGATTTTTTAAACGTGGTGCTTGGGCTTGACGAGCAGAGGCGGACTGAACAGAAGGGAATTGGAAGACGTGGGATGTGGGTGAACTCAGCCACTCGTATTTGCAACTTCATATTGGGTTTAATGTAGCGTTAGAAATTTTTGGGAAAATTCCCACCTGCTCTTTTGGGTCGTTTGCCCTGGACTGAAGTGACGAGTGGAGGAAAAGAGATGTCCAGCCTTTCCACAACTTTCTCTCCTCTGCAAGTCTGTCGTCTACGTAAATGCTGCTTCATACCAAGTCCTCTATGCTCTGCTCCTTGTCCTACAATGCCATGCAAGTGCAGACGAAGCAATGAGAAATGCACAACTGCCTATGTCCCTAGTCTCGACGCTCTCATACTTACACTCCCTAATCCCAATTGTATTCGGAGATGTGCATTTTCACACCCGTGTCATCTTTAACCCCGTGTTCTTCTTCTGATATGTTAACTCCGCACTTTGCACTCAATCCCAATTGTCCTATAGAAAGTTTCCCATCGATTATTTCCAAACAGTCTTCCCAAATCCCCAATCCTCTCAGATATATTTTGCTACCTTACAGGAGCGTTTAGACAAAAACTATATACGTATCCTTGTGATTATAAGTGCTTTTGACACTGTAATATGGGAATATAATTCCGTTAAACAACCTTGACAATTTCAAATGCTAATATTATAAAACAACGTTATTTTTTAGCGATCTGTAATGCAATGTAGTGATCTGATCTGTAATGCTATTTATCTTTTGATTAATATAGGTAGTAGGTATTGTATGACACACGAAAATGCACAACTACAAAAGAATTGGTAAAGGTGGCTTGTATCTTGCTGTGCGAAACCGTGAGGAGCTTGGGAGTTGTAAATGGAATACCAACACCTCGTCCAGTAAATCCATGAAAAGGAGAATGGGATTCAAACCAAAGAAGAAAAGCCACAAAATTATGGACATGGCACGGCACAAATCAACAGAATTACATCCTAGATACACTACACACCCAATCAAGCCGAATATGGGACAATGCACAATTCTGTTCCTTTGTCCGTATGTTGCTGTCTACTAAACCAGTGTAGTAATACAATAAGAATGGGCTGAGCGCAGACTTGTAACCATCACTTCACCTCACACCAAAAGACTTCTGTGAAATGGCAAATTGAATTCCATGCATGCATCTACGATACATCCACGACGGAATTTCGTAATTCAACTAAAATGGAAGTTGTTACGCGCTAATTGGAGAAAACGTTATTAAAATTCATGAAAAAATAGATTGCTGGTATACTTGTCATACTTGTCAACGTATCACGAAGTTTCTATATTTTATTATCCATACACAGATTGTTCCAAGGAGAAAAAGGAATTCCATGGGTGTGTGGTCAGTGCACCACAATTGCCAATCAACCAGTGATTGTCAAAGGTACATAACATTTAATAACATTGCAGAGCTATACTGCCCCGAAATCAACTGTAAATAATTCTATTCTACTTACGTAGGCAATTTATTAGTCTGAATCTGAATTTTGTTATGTTATTTGAATGGTACAATTATCTGAAGGGATTGCAGCTACTGCGCGTCTATTAAGTCACCTCAGTGTGACCTCAGTCACCTGCATGAAACACTTTGGCAGTGCTTAATTACTCGCGATTGTGACAGCTTCTTTTAGAATTCAGTTTTGCCCGACACACTATTTCAGTCAATCAGCGACAATTCTGTAAAGCCTTCTTCAATCGTCCTTTCAACCTATTTCACATTCATAAATTCACAACACTCTAATGTACAGCCGAGCCGGAGCATCTGCACAATAATACGTATTACATTTCTGCTATCTATTCAATTTTAATTAATGAATATTTAAATCATTTCGTCTCTTTCTTCTCAATGGATGAACACCGAGTTGCAAAGAAAGGCAAGCTCATCTTAGTTAAATAAAACATTGTCTCCTAACACTCCCCGATAAAAACTCACGTTTGTTCGCTTTTTCATTTATTCATTCCTTGAATTAATGTTGTTTCCATATTCGGTTCTTTTGACAAAACCATTTTTAGTAGATCCTATAATATTAACCCACTTTCCCAGAATCGGAATTTTCCAACCTGGCAAATTCTCCCTGGTACGTGTTACAGGGAGTGGCACATAGTATCTGTAAATATGACGAGTGTATCCCGTCTACATAAAATTTAAAATTCTGCAATTCGGTATTGTGACATCAACTCCGGTATTTTATTTCAAGGATAGTCTTTTGTTCCTTCAAGAAGGCTATTCATCAATGTGAGGGAATAGGAAAAAAAGGATGGAATCAATATAAATTGAGAATTTTAATGGCACTAACCTCCGAGTTACCGAAGTTCAGGATTTATAGTTTGGGAAAAGTTCGCTGCGTGCCATTTGAGCATTAGGGAGGAGTATTATGTCTCAAGTCACTGTCGGGCTAAGGGTAATGGTTAAAAAGGTGGGTAGCTATTGATTGGAGGTGATGCATAATGAATGTACAAGTCTACAGGTCTGCCGTTTAAAAGTGAGAACAGTGACAGAGGAGGAGGTGATCTGATCAGAAATGGCGAGTGGAAGGGTTAATTTCGTTAATTTACTTTGCACTCTAAGAATCGTGTCGGTGCCTTAATAATTTTTATTTGCAGAGCTAATTTATTTGGAGGGGACACCACGGGGCGGAGGGAGGGAGGGGAGTTGTTGGTGGGGATTAAGGCTGAGTGTATGGCTGCGAGTGAGTGGGGAGGGAGGTTGAAGTGTAACTGTTCCATCTTCCATCCATCGCGATTCCTTTATTGCTTTGGCTGTTGTGTCTGTGCCTACGTTAGTTATGTGGGTATTGTGAGGAAATTGACAGATTGCGTGAGCGGCGGAAATGTCTAATCTCCAAGTGGAGTGGGTAGACACGCCAGGCAGGGCAGAGAGAGGCAGAGCACAGCAGGAATCCTAAAACGCCAAGTGCCAACCGACGGAGTGTGCCATGTCATGATGTAAGTTTACATTTGTTTTCTATTTGGTTTTTGGTTGGTGGTGGAAAGGCCGTCAGCGGATGACATGCTACGTATGTGCTCTCACTCTTTTTGTCTTGGCCAGCCTTTCAATAGTCCACGGACAGTCGGGAAGGACACGGAATGCGATGCGATGCGATGCAATGGCAGCTTGACAAGCCTTTCACGGCAACTCAACTCAAACTAATTACGATAAGTAAACATGCAGGCTGTCTAATGTGAAAAATCTTGCTAAAAGCCTCCAGGCTCCCTAGTCATCCACTCCATCCATACACACAACTCACAACTATGCACATATAGCCACTTATTTACTATGGACTTTCCCCGCACACGTCCGTACTTTTCTCTTCCCTCACAAAATTCTCTCGTCCGTCCACTCTCTGACTACTGCCAGACAAGGAAGACGCAGAAACTCGACTAGCGATCTTCCGTGGTGGAAATAAAGAAGACTGGTCGTATGTACATGCATATAGCAGGATGTTAGGAGGGGAAACTACGGTTAGGTAAAAGGACGTAAGTAAGAAGACAGGTTGTGTATAGTGAAAGTAAGTGAAAGTAAGGAGATGTGTATATAGACAGACGAAGGAGAAAGAAGAAGAGAGAGTGAGGAGGAATTTGAGCAGAAGTGAAAGTGAAGGAAGAGCCGAGATATCAGTAAACTATGAAATTAGTAGCTATTGTGCATTCAACTCATGCGGTAAACGGGGAAATCTAGAAAGAAGAAAAGGGAAGGAGAGAAGGAACAATAAGACGGCTCAGGGAAAGCAATGCACGTCGGGTCAATAGAAGAAATGGAGTTAGAGCGGGCGGAGGCGACTTTGTGAAGCAATGGAGCACGAAGAGAGAAAGCGTTCCAGGAACAAGAGCAGATAGTGCATTTGCTACAGACAGAGAGAAAGTGAGGAATTCCGAGGGCTGAATGTCGACTCGAGTGCGTTAATGAATGGGAAATAAATACAATTAATACCAAGCCATAAAGCAGATGTGAAGGGAAGACTTTGCATTGGATACATTTTACCACTTTTCCAGTTTCGGCCAGAGAGAGAGAAGAGAGAGTGAGGAAGAGGAAAGCGCTGGGGAATTCGAGGGCCAAACCAACACAGCATGCTACACTGCATTGCCAATAGAATTTAAACAAGAATAACTTCTGCTTGATCTTTCCATTCCACTTCCAAACTGTCTTAACTAAGGCTTAGCCGGAATATAAACTCGCTCTCTCTCGCCCGGCACAAAGCTTACATGTATATTTGTTGGTAGCCCAAAATTACTTAACAGTTAACCCTAAAGGCCAATTTATCAACAAAAGCCCAATAAAACTAATTTCCCTCCTCAGACAGGCACAAGGAGACACACCTGTTCTCCACACCTCACACATCCATACAAACACACACACACACATTCCAAATTGTCACCAGCAGCCTGTGGGATGGAAATTGCATTAGGAGGGATGGAAATGAGATTTGAAATAGGATTTGAAAGTAGGGAAGTGGCGGGAGGGCCCTGCCCTCCCTCCATCCATCCCTGGGTCAACAAGAACAAGTGAACTTTGTAATGAGGTCAAGAGAAAGTTGTTGGACCGGTGGGCTCCATTTCTTCCAGTGACTCTGAGTGTGGAATGGGAGGAAGGCTTAACGACGTCTCCTGAGTCTTAAACTCTCTCTCTCTCTCTCTCTCTCTCTCTTGCACTCTTTGCACTCTCTCACCCGAAACCGAACTTGACTTTCTCCATTTACTCACTGCCCATGCCGATCTGTTCCCATTGCATTGCATTCCCTTCCGCTCCCTCCGCCAACCTATTTATGTATTTCAACTGCCACACAGCCCATTAACTCACTTCACTTACTCTTTTATTCCTAAAATCCTAACTGTGCCTTCCCGTCATCTCATTCCCATCCACTCTCTCCAATTATTCTGTCCGGCCACACACAAGACTCACCTCCTTGCGGCACAATCAATTACAATATCCACCTCCACCTTCATACAATTACTTCAAAGATTAGTGTTTAGGGCTGTAGGTGAGAACTGGATTCCTTGGCATCTTTTGTGTCATGTTCAAATGAAATTATGAAGTTGTATTTATTTAATTGGGAATCAAATGAAAAAGTTGGATGAAATTTGAATTAGTTGCAGGTTTGGCGAGACTGATAACTGAAGTATGGCTTCTTAATACTTAGTAAAAAAATATTAGGGGACAAAAATGTAATATAAATCAAAAAAAGTATTCATTGTTAGAAAGGGTTTATATTTTAAACATGCAAGGACGTAGAGATTTTAACTCGCTTTTGTGTTTACACATGTGATAAAATCGAATACTGTCCTGCAAGAGCATACAGTTGATAAAGATTACTACAAGAAGTAAGAATCAGAGAGAATAACCCGCCAGAAACATCACCTTCAACTAACAAAAAAAAATTCCAGTTTTGCTAGAGCTTCTTTCTCTTATCGTAGTGCTAAGTTGTGGAACTCTCTACTAATAGGATGAATGAAATAGTCGGCCATGGAACATTTGCTTAAACTAAATAAGAAGTGAAAACATGGAATGATCGACTACATTGGATTTTTTTAAAATCTACTTGTTTTACATACTTAGCTATATAGAGTGATTGTCTAATGGAGCAACTTTTATTGTATGATAAAATGAAAAAGTTGACGTAGGCTTTTCCGCTTTGATTGCCAAGTAGGAGAGTAGGGGAAATCCATTGCGACGACTTGAGCATTTTAAAAAAACGGACAGAGTCTTGTCATAGCTCATTCGAAAGATGACGCATTTATCTAGGAAACATGTGACCGACTTATATAAATTCTGTCCCAAAAGTATTTTATTTGACGAAAACTTTCAGCACGTTTTTTATTTAAACTGCATTACTTCGAAAATTCACTTCCATGTCCAAAATTCACTTTTTCGAAATGTCGTCTCCATATGATTTTTAAAGAAAAAGAGAGATACTCTGTTACTATTCACACAATGATTAGTTGTAGCATTTCTGATGTAATAAATAGGAACCATTGTCTTCTCCGATGCCAGTATCTCTCATGTATCTTCTTTAAGACTAATTGAACTAAAAGAACGAAAATGTGAAAAATTGACACAAAAAGTTTTCAATAAAATTAAGTTAGCTTTAAAGGAAACTTGAGATTTCGTAATTTGGAATTCCACATGGCCTATGACATGTTGACTCGCCATCTATTAAGGTAACCAGTAACATCTACATGCTTAAAAATTAATAATAATAATTATAAATGAAGTAAAATGTAAGAACGTGATTTAAATTAAACATTTGACTAGGTTTAAAAGTTAGAAATTAAAGCAATGGTTGACATTTTATTAAAATTATGCTAATGACCACATTTGAAAAAGGAAAACTGTAAACTATTTAACATACCTACGACTATGACACAATATAGCTATCGATCAATTCCAGGTTTTTGCGAATTTTCGTATTGAATTGCTCTTTATTTTCTGCTTGTGAGAACTACTGCAACAAAAAATTGCTTTTCCTATGGTTTTGATATATCAAAAGAATCCTGTATCAACAAAGCATTTTTCGTAGATTAGAGGAATAGATATGAAATAGTTTCGTGGACTCTATCTCTGCATGATCAAAGGTTTAAAATTAGGCTACACAACTTGAAGAAAGGTAATCTGGGCTTGGACCAGGAATCGATTCTATTAGGAGGAATTAAAACGGAGTCCTGTTTGCGGAAAGCCAGGTGGAATTAGCATGAGGGAGATTATTTGTCTACATTAGGCAGAGACAATTATAAATGAAATGGTGACATGTGTATGCATGGTTGATGCATTGGATGCAAGTTTATTCTCGTTGGAATTGAAGTATTTGCTGTAAATGGGCTGGCTATGTGGAAGTGGCTATTGTTTTTGGTGGGCGACAATGGTGCTCTGTGTAGAAAGGAGAAAAGTGTCGAAGAGAGAGAAAGAGAGAGAGAGAGAGAGAGAGGAGAGGGGCAAAGGAGCCGACGACGGTGAGGAGAGGGAACGGGAAGGACTTGCAAAGGCAACGTAGTCTAATAAAGTGCTTACTACTCACTTTGGCTTAGAAAAGTTGTGAGCTCAATATGCGGATTGAGAGTGAAAGCCAGCTCAGCAAATACACACAAAGTTTAAATAAGTGGAAATGGGAGAAAACATTTGCGACTATGACCTTTTGTTTCCCTAAAGTTGACAGAACAGCCAATGAAATGATAAATAAATACAATAGCTCTAAAAAGTTCAAAGCACCACTTTGACTGAGGAAGCCGAGCGAGAACGGCTCGGCTCTCACAAACCTATCTGCACGTACGGCAACTATTGATGTTCGGATTTGTTTACAACAAATCTTTACAGTTTAATGATTTTCCCTAATGCTGCTACATACAACACCCAGGAGCAGATATTAAGCACATTTCATCTACATCAGCGCACTCATTGCATTTCATCCTACACAAGTAAATAGAGATGGGCGTAAAGGCTAACCGCTCTCTTCACTATTCTCTATACTTTTCTTACCCATACTATTACGTCAAAGATGTCCTTAACGTTATTTAGTTACACTCTTGAAAAAAATAATTGTAATTTTGTAATTGCAATGTGGATATCGATATGGGCTTACTGCCGAGGAGAATAATAAAACTAACGAATAATCCCTACTGTTAAATCTTAGATTACATTTGGAAATTGGTTTGGAAGATGTGTTAATTCACGGGTCATTTGAGCATGCACTGATGCCTTTGCACGTATAACATTACAGGATACACAATGGATGGACATTGAACAACGTTGCGTTGAAAAGTGAGTAAATCAGCGGCGGCCAATTAGAGGCAATTGCTATAAATGAATGCCGCCGTGAGTTGATTAGCACTAATTGAGTTGTGTATTAGATTCGGTTGAGTGCATTGAACATGTAAATGCGGGGGCATTGGATCGGCCGTTAATTTGGAGATGATGGAGTGTGCAGAGGAAGTGATTAATTAGCTGGCTTACCTTGCCGCAAGAGTATACCGGAAACGATTAGGAGAAAATAGAATAAAAAATTGCGAGCCAGGCTATCGGGAGCCATATCATGAATTCATCTTTCCTCGACGTGCTCTTTGATCTCCGAAATGTCCGAAATTCGGGTCGGCAGCACGCACTCGACTTTGGACACTAAGAGAGAGTGTGGGGAGGTTGAGCAGCGGCAGTGCTGGGCCTGAAAGGTCAAAGGTCACTGCTCGTCGTCGTCGCACTCTGCTAATTGCAAGGCCTCAACGAAGCCAGCACTTGTCTTTTGTGTTCGTGGAGTTCGTGTCTCTGTCCACGCACTGCACTTTCGAGGGTGCTTGACATTGTTGTTCGTCCCTTCGGCACACTCAAGTCATTCTGCAGCCACAGCCGCCCTCAGCACACGCCGCAACCGAGAAGAGGCAACTGCTGAGCGCCTACTGAGTCCTCGCTGGACAGCTGGAGGATGGATGCAGGGTGGCCGCAACGGTCCTCCGCCCTCGTGTCCCGCCAGCAGCTGCACCCGCCACCAATCTCACACAACTGGGCCCAATGTTTCTGGCGAAAGGAAGACTTTTCGGAGTGGAGGCTGTCGCGGATCCCACTTCTTGCACTGTTCCAGGTCGACTGCATCGCCAATGCCAACTGCCGATCCGCGAACGCCGTCGTCTGCGGACACTTGTCACGTCACACGCCCATCATCACGCCAAGACGAACGTCAACAGACTGCACCACCCGCTCTACTACAGCAGCAGCCTCAACAATTGCAAATTGCTGCGGAGGAAGAAGACTCGGTGGGGAATTCGACACACCCTTTCACTCTCTCCGACGAAATCCAATCCAACATCCGACAAATCAAAAATGTTACGACAAGGAAAGTCTCGACTGTTGTTGTGTGGAACACTAGAAATCTAAATTATAAACTGCAGTGAGGAACTAAACAGATGGAGAAAGTATATGGTCGTGCTCAAGTATCAAACGGTAGCGACGTTGATAACGACGGCGAAGAATGACGTCAAGCCCAAGTTGAGCGGAGCCACATTGAAAAGTTAAAATTTTGAAAATTGAGCTCACTGTTTATTTAATATGCACTGAAGTGTAAAGAGTTGAGTGAAAAGTTATTTACTTTCACATCCTCGTCCTCCTGTCCCTCCTGCTCATTTGAACAGGAACGGAGGGAAGGGCCGAGATGGGCACGTGGTGGCCCGCTCCTCAGTTGAATGGAAATTTATTTTCAGAAATTATCAAAGAGAAAGTGTCAGAACTTTTTTGTCGCGTTGCGTCCAGTGGACGTCCACACCTCTGCCGACTGTGAGCAGATCACTGTGCCGTGTCCAGTGAAAGCGGAGAAAGTTTTGTCACTGAGTGGGCAAGTAGATAATTTTGTGTATTTATTTTGTGGTGGTGGTAGTTGGAGGGTGAGTGGTGGGAGACAGTGGAGGAGACGGAGAGTGTGACGAAGAATGATGACGGTGAGCCGAACTGGGTCCACTGCTTATCTGCGTTTGTTGGTGTGGAGTGTGTCGATGGGTGGGAGAGCGAGGAGCGAGAGCGAGATCGGATCGGAGTGGAGGCGAGGCAGGAGTGTGCGGCGGTATGGCTCTCCGCTCTGGATTCCTCTGCTCATATGCATGCAGCACCAGTCCCTCTCCTGCCACTCACCCGACCAGGCCATGAATGTAATGCATCGCCCCCTCGCCCCCTGCAACAAACACCCGCTCCCGCTATGCCCGCTATTATAATGCCCGCTATGCCCATACGGCCGGCCACTACTCCCTACTACTACCGTTTACTACAAAAGCAGGCCACCCAGACGGAGACGTACAGATCCTGCCTGCTGCCACGTTCCTTCCCTTCCTCGCTCGACTTTCTCCCGAGCCTCCCGTCTCGTGTCCTCCTCGAGCGCCGCTCGACTCTCCTCGGCCACCACCCGTGGCCGAGTGGGTGGCGGGCTAGGCCGGCCCTGCACAGGGCACCCCCAATCTCCACGTCCAAATCTCCACCATGTTTCCCCCGTCGTTGGAAGGCCAATGCTGACTTCTCTCGCATGCTCAGCGCACCAATCTTTCTGCACGTAGAAAGTGGAGGATCTTTATCGACCCGCTATTTCTATCTCACACCGAAAATCATGCCCGCCAAATTTGCAATTCTTCCTATGTCCTGCCTATCCCTATATACTCTTCTTCTCTCTCCTACCTCTACCTACGTACACCAACCAACCGAATTATTTCACTACAAAGCATTTCAATTCAATTCAATTCCAAGAGGATACCTCTATATTACAAACTCACTTTCTTTTCTTCGCTCCACTTTCACTCCCTCATTTCCCTCAACATTACACTATTATTCTATCATCCCTCACCCTATACATTACAAATTGAAAAATGTGCGAAAATCAAATCTGAATTCTGCCCATTAGGGACTATAAGTCAATATAGCTGTTATGACTTGAGTGGAATTATTCCTGTTTTTTATTA
This sequence comes from Tomocerus nigrus, assembly GCA_019776505.1. NCBI lineage: Eukaryota > Metazoa > Arthropoda > Collembola > Entomobryomorpha > Tomoceridae > Tomocerus > Tomocerus nigrus. Next base: position 29,357 of record JABASI010000808.1, read on the forward strand.
GGGAGAAAGCAAGGGCTGATAGTGGATAATGTCCTATTGTTACTCGATCTGTGGTAGATACTAGTAAATAGAAGTTAGAAAAGCAGGGCAGGGGTATGTATACTCAGGGGGTGCTTAGACAAATGGGCTTCAGAGCCAGCGTCATACATAACTTGTCGTAAATCATCGATTGGCTCGGAGCTTGAACTCTGTAGAGCTTGGAGATTCAAAAAGGAGCATTATTGTCCATGTTGTATCTGTAATGTCAATTGGAAGGCTACGTTGAGTTTTTTGGGTTAAATATGTATAGCCTTTCCTTATCACCTTGCCCAAGCAAGCAGTAGGCTTCTTCTCTATGTGATGCCTCCCTGTGACTGCATGAGCACAGCACAGTGAGTCTTCGGAGCAGGGAGGCAGGCAGGCAGGGACGGGTAGTGAGTGTTTGCAGCTTTAGTACAGCATATGAAATGTTCATTTAATCGTACACATGCTAAGCAAGGAGCTTTTCCTAGCTCTCTTCCGAATACATAAATATAAAACATTAACTAGCGTCTGTGTGGATGCCGACTCGGCGCTATTTGAACATATTAGGCGGATAGGAGAGTAGAAAAATATTATTCTTTCGGCAGAGTAATCTGTTAAGCCTTGTGCAATACTTTGAGCCGAACGCTATCTTTACACATTACAGACAGCCGTCTATAGGTACATTACACTACAATTTGTCTGCTCTGCTACCTCCACTACGGCGGATGTCTCCGCATCTTCCATCATGCATTACAACATTTACAACTGCGTGCACATGATAACATCCAGCCTGCCATCAACAAATAAAACTGCTCATTATGCATCAACGCTACTACCTAGCTCCCTCCACCACTTTCCCTCCTTCACCCATTTACTATGCTCACCTACTGCCACTGCCTACCTAGAGAGAGACAACGTAGAAGAGTAAAGTTGTAAATGACAGAATGACATGTGCTTAAGCCTCTCTCTCTCTCTCTCTCCATAACCTTTCAACTAATATGATGAGCTAATAGCCATGGATATTTGTAGGTGCATCCCGGCAGAATCCGATTTCAACCTCTGAGTAGGCACTTGTGAACTATCTGCTCCACAATCTACGGGAGGAGTATTAGGGCGAGCAGAAGAGTCGTGCAAGAGCTTAGCACAAGGTTCACGTTAACCTAGTTGAGTCAAAGTCAAGTCAAAGCTCCTCTCGTGTGATATAACTGGAAGACAAGACGATCGGGAGAGTCAGTGGATGCACAGGCAGGCAGGCTGGCTGCTATCCGAGCTTCCCGTCATCCCGTCCCTTGACTTCATTTCCTATCGCCGTCCCGTCCCTATACTCTCTCCTCCAATTCCCTCCTACATTTACATTTATGAATTGCATTTACGGTGAAGGGAACGATAAAGAGTCAAAGAATTCACTCAAATGCCACAGAGACGACTCAACTTCATCCCAACCAGATAAACATCTTTCCGACTACCACATTTTCATTTTAATTTTGCCTTATGTGATTATACATTTACTAGCTGTTGTTTATCAACATCCGAATCATGGCATCTCCCGAGTCCCAGCTACCCGTCTACCCTCCTCTGCTTCCCTCACAGATTCTGCCTCAATTCCAGGTCGCATGCAAACAGATAACATTTACATTTAATAGGCCTATCATACTCATCCTGCCTGTACGATTACCTACATTCAAGATTACTGGATTTGTGGACGGATTTTTTAAATGGGCTGGAAACGGATTTATCGAAAATACATTTATGTTCTGCTGTATTTTTTTTCTTGGTAACGCTTCAAAATAAATGTATGCACAGTGATTATAGTTAGCCAGTTAGGTAGTTTAGTTTTTAGAAGTGAAAAATGGGCTTCCGGACATTAAAGCTTTAGTTGAAGTGGCAAGTTTTGTTCTCATTAGAAACTTTTATACGGATGTCGTGGCTTTATTTAATACTTGTAAAGGTCACAGTTCGGGCAAGTTTGTCAGGGTTCAGTTTCTGTTGTTATATAATACAAGCCGGTTATAGTCCAAGCAATGTGAATAAACGCACATAATGGATTCTAGCAACTCCTCGTTGGCTATCCAGTCAAAACCGCGCGCGCCTTATTCTATTAGTATAATAGCCAGCCAACGCAACCGGCTAGCCACAATCAAGCGAGCCACAATCAGGCAAGTTCTATTAGTATAAGGCAAGCCGCGGCAAAGCCCCATGGAGATTTCCGAAAATGAAAAGTGGGTGGAAATCGCCCTCCAATGACGTCATTGGAGGGCGATTTTGAAAGCGAATTTCATAGTCAAGATCAAAAGAGGTGGCGAAGGGGTTTCCATGGCCATGTATTTTTCCCTACTTGTTCCGAAACCCTCAATTTTGAAATCTTTGCCGATCCTTTAAGGGGAGAGGGGGGAGTATCTACTATC
>JABASI010000809.1:0-31753 GCA_019776505.1 Tomocerus nigrus
AGATTTAGATTTAAATCCATCGATTCTCTGCTTACGCTTGCGCAGACGAAACTTCGATTCAGAAATGAATCCAAAAGTCTATAAAATCGGATTCGATTCTCGACATTGATTACCCCTATTATAAGAATATGATAGGTAAGTAATATAAATGCAAAGTCTAGTGGTGTTTGTGTGTGTGTGTGTGTGTGTGTGTGTGTGGTGTATGGGAGAGTATAAACAGGGAGAAGGATATAAAAGTTGGCCATTAGCACGTATAACGGGATAATAGAGTGTACGGGAAGGGAGCCCTTATTACAGACAAAGAGCAGCTATCGTCTCATCACCCCCCCGGTGACTCGACTCTAATGTACTCACTTAGAAGTTCTAACCAAACCACAGGGCCACATTGCAGACAAAACATTGTACATATCCATTTATATTTATGTAGTTACTCAATCCACTCAAAATCACAACATTGCATTATATTGACTGAGCAACCACACTGAGTAACCCCAACTCCCGGCAAGACTACTACAACTTTGTCCAAACTCCTGCACACACACACACTACACACACACACACACACACTACACAGAGAGAGAGAACAGAACTGACATATGGAGTGGAGCGAGGCGAGGAGCAAGTGGCAAGTACACCGAGAACTCCACCTCTTTTCTGCTCAACACAACCGTGTCATTAAACTTCAATCGCACAAGTCCATCATTCTCTCAAACTTTCCATTTCCACTCTCGACTCAGTCAGTCCATCGGCTCTCACTCTCACTCAGCTAACCAGAAACTTGCATGCATCCTACTCTACTTTATGCACATGCATACAACGACGCTTACATACATTTACTTTCTCCATCAATATTGCTAGCTACAATATATACGGCTATATTTACTCTCTCTCTCTATAACTATATAACTATATAGTTGTTTGTAGTGCAGTTAGCTATGTACAAATTGCAAGGAATATTATATGAAATGTATCGTGTGCACCACTCCATCTCACTTTCATAGAGGAGCATATGAACGTAGCTAGGAGGACGCTCACCGCAATACCCGTCCCTTCCCCTCAAAATAAAATCCAAACATAGAATACACACAGGAGCGCTTCCAGCGTTTTCTACTCTATTGTTCCAGGATGTGCACCTTTCAAACTACACATAAACAATAGATGAAGAAACTCCCGTTAAAATACTGCGATTAAAGCTACCAACACAATTTTACATAAGCAAATAAACTCTACGCAGCTAACAAATCAAAATTTCGACATGAAACCCAAAACTTCTCTCTTCTGACATTCACCATGCATTTTCTAACGGCCCTTTCCCTTCTTACGTCTACAACATTTAGCTAACGTTTCTGGACTCGGCATGAGTTTAGAATATTCAACAAGAACTACTTTCTCCAATCTGCCAAAATCTCTAACCAAAATACCCAGAAACAAATCAAAGTACACCAAAAACATGGTTACTGAACTGCATACCAGGAAAAACTGCATTTATAAACGGTTTTACAATTATTTAGCCTTAAGCTCTCAGAAACTCCAATACCTACATGCATACAGCTGCACGACAGAACCCAGAGCTTACGAAATCTAAAAATTTTGCATAAAAGATCATTTTAATCATAAAGAACCCTGGTATTTATTTCCATGCTTTTTGTCGTTCTCTATAATTATTTAATTTACCATTTGATTGACCTTTATCCTTTAGAGTTAAGAATAATTTTGATTTGACTTTTTATAATTGTACATTTATTTAAAGTTCATAGGAATATAAATATAGTAGTGCTAGGAAAGTTGTAAGATATAGGCGAGCAAAATATTTGCCGTTGCATAAAACTAATTTTCTATTGTACTTAAATGTGCTTGAATTGCAAATTCTGGAAGAGGACTTTATAAAGAAAACTATTTGACATTCATAAGTGATCGTGGTGTCAGGCTACAGAGACAGTGCCATTCCATTAGCCAAGATGTTGGTTAAAACGGTGAAACCACATAAAAGGGCGACGTGGCCACCCCATACTGAAGCTGAATTGAATTGAGTTCCATTACCAGGTTGCTGCAACTATAATTCTATTAGGTGATACCTTAATCATAATAAGATTAGAACTGGGAGGCAACATTCTCGAACAATTCTCCGCTCCTCGCTACATGTAAAATTTGAGTGGGCAGCGTGTCGGGAGCATAACTGATTATGCTGCCAAGTCATTTAGTGGAGCAATTGATGTTTACTTTGTTCTTTCCTCGCTTCCTTTCACCTGACACAAATCAAGTCCTGACACAAAGGAAACAAGCAGTCAAAACTCTTTCCCCGCAACTGCAACTGCTCCCACACAAATACTTGTTGTGAAAATGTTTTATCCTTCGAGAAACGCAACATTTTCTGTAACTAGGTGCAAAAACAAAGTAAGCAGTTCATTCATTCATCCAAATATTTGTGTCGCTACCATTTGAAGAGTAAATGGAAAAGTTGTTGACTTAGAAAAAGTTTCAAATAAAAAAGAAATAGTAATAAGTTTCTTTCTGTAACATGTTTGTTTTATTTAGGATGTGACGCCCTCAGGTGAGTTTGCAATTTCACATCGACAAAGTTCGTTCAGCGACATAAGATGTTTTGCATTTAAAAGAATTTTTTAGTAGCTACCTACTCCATGACATGCAATAATCTTCAGAATAGAGCAGAGACTTACAGATCCCCTCTCCCTCCTTTTCCATTAAAGTTTATCGCTATATCTGGCAAGGAAAAGAGGAAGAGAGAGAGCGAGAGTTTCTTGAGTAGCATAAATGGCTGCTATTTTCTCCTTGCTCGCCTCTCTTTTATATAAACGTGTACATTTTTGAGACAATCAAATTATAATAAAGGAGGGAAAGTTTAATGACATAATCTGTCAGAGACAGTGACTATCACTAAACGACATTCATCTTGTTGCGAGGGAAGATTTTACAACGTAAAAGATGAGTAGGCAGGCAGAAGAGACGGCACGGCACGGGTTCGTGTAACACAGGAGATGATTGCTGCCCTCGCCTTTATACCCGTCATAACTGCACACTTGAGTCAAGTGGAGACGATAAAAGAGCTGTGCAGTCATATATTAGATTATTAGTCGTAATGACACTTATAATGTGAAGCGATGAAATGAGAAGCGTCAGAGTGAAGATGAGAGGAGCGAGGAGCGTAATTTTGTGCGTGGTGGAGAGCTATTGTTTTATTGTGCGCGTATTAACCACGTGGAGAGGGAGAGCTTAATTGGATGACGGACAACAGACTCTTATCGCACACAGGCATATGTCATACAATCCGAGACTCTGTGTCTGTCGGCACTGTAGGAATGCGTCCACGCACAGTAAGCACAGATATGCGACATATGAGCTAGTTAAGTGTGTGGACAGAACGAGAGAGTGTGTAGAGGAGAAAGTCTCCTTTCTCTCATCACATATGCTCCCATCTGCATCCGAAATGGGGAAGAGAAGAGACTGAAGAGTGTGGAGTCGTAGACGGGGGAATGCAATGCTGCAGAGGATGCACGTAGTGAGAGGGAAGCAAGAGGACGATCAAGTGTCGGATGAAGATGAAGTGAGAGTTAGTTTGTATCTTTGTGAGTTAGGAGATAGACGCGCGTAGTTCGTGTCTGTACTTACTTCTACTTAATATGTATCTGCCTGCACTGGATACCCAGCCGTGTATTATAGAAGTACGGACCGACGGACGGACGGACGGACGGACGGACGTACATGTTCATGCTCAACTGCAGTTCTAAGTGTCAGACGACACGAAACACACAGCCCTCCTCCGAACCAGAGGCAATGTAATGGAAACTCTGAACAGATTCCATTTAGTCTTAGTCTGTGTGTAGTCAACTAAGCAGAGTCACTCTATACAGATCTATTCTCTAGATTATTATATCTACCTACCTACCTATATATAAATATATAAATATATAGTATATATGTCTAAGTATATGCTGAGGAAAAGAGTTGTGTGCACATTATATCTGTAGTAGTAGCAGTAGTAGTAGTAGTAGTAGGTAGTTGTTGTATAGTAAGATTGCGGGGAGAGAGAGAGAGAGGGAAGCTTGGGAAAAATAGTGGAGGACGGAGAAAGGAGTGTGGCTCCGACTGTGCAATGGAAGTACATCAAGAGGACGACTTTGATGGTGGCAGCGGCAAATTATCAAGGGGATACATTCAATACGATAGGATACGACACTTGGTTTTCTCAATGTAACAAAAAAGACAGGGAGCAGGGAAGGATGGGGGAAGACGGGAAGAGTCGTCGAGTGAAATACAAACACAGAGCTTAGTCGCCGAAAAGAAGACGATAATAAATATAAGAGAGACAGAGTTGAGAAATAGGGAAGGGAACTGGGAGAAAGGGCACAAGTAGGGAAATGAGAAAAAGTCTATCGAGACTTGGGGACTTACGTTACTTTACTAGACACTTTCCCTGCACCTACCCACTCTCTCTCTCTCTCTCTCTCTCTTCTCAGTCACTCTGTCTGACTCACTGAACTTGTAATAGACGAAATAGACGTATCTCATCCGCCACATCTCCACTATAGCTTTATTTGGAGTCGTGGAATTGCACAAGGACACTAATAACGTTTACTGTGTATCTGTGAGTGGAGCCACCACACGACCCTGCACTCATCCTTATAGGACGCAGCTATATGAATGAGTAGGTACATAATGTAAGTGTGCATGGCTGTGTACTTTGGATGTAAGTGGATATGTGAGTGAAGAAGAAACAGGAATTCACCTTAGCCACTTAGTACACCTTCACTATATAAATCAGAATAGTGAGAAGAGTGGAGGGTGAGTCGTAGCCAGAGCCATGCAACATCTTCCTACGTGGTCCTTTCATGTCATTTACTTTGAGCAAAGTCCTCGCTATAGATAGTAGCACTCTTTTTATATTATAAACAAGTATAGTGGTGTTAGTAGAAGAGGGATGTAAGAAAAGATATAGTAAGTGTCTTCCGCTCGCCCTAACTTTGTTCAACGCACACTGGGACAGACATGTCATGCAAAAATAGTATAAATATATTTACCTTGTGGTTTAGTGCATGCAGCTTATTATTATAGAATAATAATATAGGCTCACGTAGACACCTAGGTATGCGTATGTATTTACTATGTGCATGTGTACTAGTGCGATGATGATGATATATTAAATTGTGGAGCTATATGTATGTCTGTCTGTCTGTCTGTGTGGAAATGCAGGCAGGTAGGTAGCTACATAAGAGAGTTACGTACTTATTACTAGATCTGTTGACTTTGGCCACACCACTGCACTGCACTGTAGTGAATAGTTGAATTGGCTCTGTCTTTCTTCCCTCTCGTCTCCCTGCATCCTCACTGCCTTGCCTTGCCTTGCCTTGCCTCACTTGCCATGCCACTCTATATTCCTTGGGCTTTTTACCATGACTTTTTCCCTCAATCCGATTACAGATCTCCATGGAATGTAAATGGAAAGTAGGGTTTATTCTAGATTACCTCACAGTCCAAAAGTGAGAAATGGGTCCCACAAAGTGGAATTCGAAATTGAAACACCAAGTCTTCACATTGTTATCGCACACAAATGATAAATTCTCAAGAACTTTCAACTGGCTACCTTTCCAATTCCAATTCATACGGATCTCAGGTACCTACCTACCTATATACATTCTCGTCTACTTAACTTATTCACACATACTTATATCCCCTAGCATGCACTTTAACTAACTTTCGACTTAAACAGGTTTTATTCGAGCTTAGCAAAGCCTAGCTCCCTCCCTCCCTCTCCAACTATATCTCTATCTTTCTATTTTGGTAATAATGAAATTTTTCTGGAAATTCAGTTTTCTGTATAGAGCGACGTTTGCCATAGCTAATATTTGTATGTAGATGCATTGATTCCTTTCACCGTTTTCCACAAATTGGATGCTATGAAATTGATTTGATTTGAGGGAATACTAGCTAGTCACCATATCTGATTCCACTTCAAAGCTTCCGTTATCTATAATAGAAAAAGAAGCGACGTCGAACAAATATACACAAGGGTATAGCTTCTACTAGAGCAGAAGTGATTCGAACGAATTAAATTGACATGAGTTCCTTGTCGCTCCACAACTGAATTTTCCTTAAAAAACCTCTTCAGACTCTTTGACAAAATATTTATAGCAACTCCTGCAAAACTCGTGGAAAACTTGAACTTTGCTAAACTTTTTCTTAATCACGACAAATAGGTCAAAGTATAAATAAAATAGCTTTAGATGGGAATCATGTTATTATATTCTTTGCTCTACTAACAAAAGTAAGGAAGGAAGTATAATATAGCGGGAGAACTAAAGAAATATCGTTACAATAAATACGACAATAGCAGGCCATACATAAATAATGTACTATATATACTTGCACGTATATAACAATAAAATAAGGATTCTCAGTTATAATAAAAGTTTGCATAAAAAATTCCATAAATAATCCAATTTGGAATTATTATGATTGTAGAGAAAGGCTTTGTTGGTGGTAAAAAAACATGGGGCCATAATAAAAGGAAGGGAAAGTTAGTTTTTGGAGGAAAGTTGGAGATATCTGTTAAAGACAGAAATCGTGAAAAACATTTCCAAGTGAATGATGCGTCAAGTTGTGAAAAAGGAAGAGGAAAGCGTATTAGATGAAGTGGTTGAGATTAATTGTTTGATACGGAGAGACAAGAGGCAAGGAAATGAGGGAAAGGATAAATCAATAAATGCAACAAGCCTGTCCTCGGCTCACATCAAACACGAAGCATAGGAAGAAGGTGAGGAGAATGGTGAATGGAAATGAAGACTTTCACATGGTTTTACTTCGGTTTAGCTATGACACTTGACTCCCTGAGCTTTGCTCCACGCCAGCCAGCACTTGCTCGCTCTCTCTGCTCAGACTACTCACCATTCCCCCATTCTAACTGCAGCAGCCAATACGGAAATAAGAATCATAGTAGGTTCAATGGAAAAATCAAAGAGAAGGAAACAAAGACGATCAACAAAAGCTGAAAGGTCCGTGAGTTGAGACTGCCAGGAGTTTCGAGGGCCGTTATTGTAAGTGGAGGAGGTGTGTGTGTGTGTGTTTGCATTGGGCCACGTGGCTTAGCCCTTTTCCTCCTTGGGACGGAGCACGGAACTCGTTCGAGTAGTAAATAAATACTAGACATCACTTATGCCTAACTAGGAACATGGATCTCATGATATTATTATTATCATGACTGCTGTGTATATGACGACTGTAGGTGCAGCCGCTACATTGGGATCTTTAAGGATGGCGTGAGTGGGTGGGTTTGGGGTGCCTATGGTGGAATACGGCACAAGACAATGGCCCGGCAGAGTTATAGGTGCTGCAATAGCTGAGAAATATGAGACGGGTTTAAATGAGGCATGATGTGATGGTTGAGACATGATTCTTGAGCTGAATTTGACAAGAAGAAGATTTGTTGTCGTTCTCCTACGAAACGAAAGACATTCTACATTGCAGGTACATATTTATATTCTAATTACCATAATGTTCCCATTGTAGTCCTGGAGCTGACAACTAGGAATTCCATTCTGCCGTACTTTACCCATATACTTACACATACATAGTCGACTCCGACAACAACTCCTCCTTGAAAAGCCGAATTTGAAAGGGTGAAAACTGTGAATATATTTACTTTAGTGTTAGTATTCCTGAAAAAAGGCAGTGGTGTCAGTCATTTATCATCGCCTTATGGTGACACATTTCTTCCTCTACTATCTATACGTATCTGCTATATCTACTTCCCCCGTACTTTCTCCACTATTTACATATTATGTACACTCTTGTGTGTATTTGCCATAGAGACTAAATAAGGATCTCTAATAGTTTCCTTACAACTTCAGATAAGATAGGCTAAAGTGTAGAGCATTGAATAAATTAATTTAGGGATGCTCTCCATAAATAAATAAATAAATAAACACATAGGAGAAGTGATAGGGATGACATTAATATGATATAAATCTGTCGTCAGATTTAGCTCGCGCGTTATCTAGCTCTCAGTTGGAGATAGTGCAAAATCGAGGATGGCGTAGTTTAGTAGTGAAAATGGAGGAAAGGGAGTTCTGTGTTCAGATTTTGGAGAAATGTGCACAAGGAAAGGATGTCCACTTACCGTAAATAGCAACAATAGGACGCAAGTCTGTTTCGAGATTACAAATTACAATTGCGGATGCGGATGGAATAATGTGGAAGGGCTCGGGCTGAGTCTCACGTAAGAGCCGGGCACTGTTTCTAATTTTCTGTCAATCCTGGAGAAGTGGGAGTTGGAAGACACGCACGCATGTTGAGAGCTGGATTTGTGCAGTGTGGAGCAGTGTGCTCTTATGATTATGATAGGCTCATGAATTGCAGGGACGGAAGAATTCCGCCGAAACTCTTGCCAACAAAATAAAATTATCTGATTTCCCAATTACAGCTGGCACAGAAGAATGTTTGTCGAAGGAATCTAGTCTTTCGCAAGATGTAGTAGCGACTCCTCCGAATGAACACTACTACTACACTACTGCAGGTTGACAAGGGAGTTGTTGGGATGCAAAGATATTTCTGCGACTAACTGAAATTACGTGTATACATTTTTAAAGGGGAAAGGCTGGGAAAAATGTGAAAGTATATTTGGAAAAAGAACCTTGGGGGCTCCAGCCAGCCTTCCAACGGGCATAAAAGAGCAAATGTTATGAATAAAGTAAGGAAAACACATGTGATGGAAGAGAGACTAAATACGCGTTGAGTTTTGCCATGCTATCAGTATATTTTAACTGTACATAGGCTGGCTGTGCTGTGCATGCACGCGGAGACATATGAAGAATTCCTAAGTGGACCTTAGAAGAAACAGATGAATTATTCATTCGTTACAGAGTCAACTTGACTAAAATGCTCGTATGAAGAGAGGAGAGAGTGTCAAAGAGGGGATGATGGCTTTGCATCTCTCCCATCATTACCATTCCTGACTTCCGTAACAAAGTCCCGACTCGGCTTCCTCCTCCACTCCGCACTCCTCCCAACAGAAAGAGACGGAAGTCAGATTGAAAAGGATTTCGGACAATCTGCCCTGACTACTATATTAACACATTTTTATAGAATCGCATCAACACTGCCTTGCCTTGCCTTGCCTTTCTCCATCCCGTCGTAAATGTCACAGGAGCTGCACTTGAGGATTTACCTTCTTTTCATCCCGCCCGACCACCAAAACCAAAGCAAATGCAGCTGGAAATTTGTGTAGCTAGCTACCTTCTTTATTTTTCTATTGAACACGCCAGGAACACATAGATCCCTCGTCTGTCTACTCTACCACCACAACATTTCCACTCGGACAGATTCTTCTCCCGCCAAGTCAATGCCCCCGCAGCAACCACTTCCAATAAGAAGAAACCCAAATGCCCCCACACATACCTAACTACTACCTACATCACTACACATAGAAAACCATACCTCAACATCTGTACATAAATACATAATAATAATATAACCCATATTTATAGATAGGTATATAGTATTATTGTATAGAAAGCTAGGTCCATAGAAACTGTAGGGAAAATAAGGTGCAGTAAATAATAGGGCTGCTGTGCCAAAGGAAAGTGGACAAAAGGTTGTCATTTGCTCCGTTCCCATCTCTCCTACATAATATTACTCCGCACACTCTTTCCTGTGCCGCAACACTATTGCATTATTCCTGACAAATGTATTTCTCTGTAATCTATTCCGACTCTGTTGCAGATAGAGAGTGAGGGAAATACAAAGTGCAGCATCTCGCGACACAAGAGACACAGAGAAACATACTACTTACTACTAGTACGTAGCTGTAGCTACCTGGATAGCTTGGATCTTCTTATATTATTATAATGTGCATGGCGAGACGAGGGAATAAGAGCGAGAGAGATACTTTTGTTATCGAGCCGTCATGAGCTCAGGAATGAAATTGAAAGCTGACAACGGCCTGAAACAACTGTGAGAAGAAAATGGCAGAAAAATACAATTCTCTTTTCCCAGTCAGCTTTTCCATTGAGTGACTGAGTGAGTGAGTAGGTGAATGATTCCGAGTGGAATGATTCCAATAGAATGAGATCACAAGACAGATATTTTTTCCAGTCAATTTGCCACAGAGTGTATTATCTACCTGTGGAAAACATGGAACATTACATACCATTGACTTTTTCTGTTTTGACAGTTCGGCAACAATAGAGCATAGTCCGCGTGTGCATTCTCTCTCACCTGATATATCGTCTATATCTACGCAGGGACACAAATGCCTTTACTTCCCCCACCAACCAACTCCTATATCAAATGGAGATCGACGGAGGAAATATATAAATGCATTTAGTAGCTTAGATATAAATAGGACGAACATCTTTCACACCGAAGACACTGAAATGATTATCTTGATACAGTGTGTAGCGTATATAAAGTATACATGACTATAGCCTATATCTACATATACTAACTATATTGATATATAGCTAAATAAAAGGTTTCTTCTAAGGGATCCGTGGAGGAGCTAATGTCTATGGAAGTTTCCGTGAAAAGGCACATTAGATATAGGCGTGACGTGACAAGACAAGAGCTTTGCTAAACGAACTTGTTCGACAAAGCCGGCATAAAATGGAGAAAGGGAAAGAGATAGAGAGAAAGTCGTTGCCATTGTGTATCATGGCTCCTCTCTCTCACTCTGAGCAGATGAGGAACTGATGTGAGAACTTAAGACATACACTAACATTTGATGAGTGCTGCACTGATGAGCGGAGACCGTAGGCATTTCTAAGCCAGAGCTCATAAGATTGTCAGTTGACTGACAATGAGCAGGGGAAGAAGGCAGGCGAGTCAACTCGAACTTGCTTAGCTCAGATCCAAGCCACCCTGCCTAGCCTCCTCGACATCAAAGTCAACGTTTTAAAACCCAGTCTCTCTTAATACATTATTATATGACTTTTCTCTCTCAATCCGCTCCGTCCGGACCTTCGTCCTTAAATAGCGACTCTCTCTCTCTCTCTCTCTCTCTGCCAAGCATGTTGCATGTACACACCACTTATTATTATACGCAGAAGAGAGATAGATAGGTAGGTACTAACTAACTAAGAACCTCTTCACTCTCCACATCTCCTTCCACACTAAATATCCATTCTAGGTGCTATGCATATCTGTAACGCTGCAATTCTATAAGTGACAGCCAGTAATGAAGGACAAGAGCATAGAGTGTGGAGAGGCATGTGTAAAACCCTGCAGTATTAAATAGTTGCTACCTACAGCCAGTTATGGGCTAGATAAGAGATTTATGCACGGTGTGGATTGTGAGCATTGTAAATGTACACTAAGTGCATATCGCTCAGTCCCACATTAAACACTGCCTACTATAAATATTTATTTATGTGTACAGGGCTATGCTTATCTCATGCCTGCAAGAAACTACTTGCTCCACACAGCACAGCCTGTTATGACAGGGAGTACACTGTTAAGTTGAGCTAACTAAAGTAAGTCAGTGTGCAGTAATGAAGTGAGGGAGTTTGGTTTTGTGTGGTGGTGGAGATGGAGGGAAAGGAAGAGAGCTGAGTCAGCCGACCTAACAATAAGCTAAGAAAAAAGGTCTAAGGAGAAAGGTAAGGAATTAGGATAACGCTAGATGCACGCTATGATTTCTCTATAATAAATACACAGCAAGGTATTTATGGAGAGAGAGAGAGAGAGAGAGAGTTGAGCCGGGCATCCACTCCGTCCCGGCTCTCAATAATCTCTGTAAAATACACGGCAAGTGGCTAGCATGGATTCAGGAGCGGAGTTGAGAGCAATATCCGCGACTAGTGTCCCATTGTGAGAGAAGTGTATGCAGGCAGCTACATAAAAGCCATAGATTGTATTGTGTAAGTGCATAGGGCAGGGAGAGAGAGAGAGAGAAAGCAGTTAAAACGGGCGGCTAGCAGGAGAGTGAGACGGGAGAGGAATGCTAGCTAGATAGGTCAGCACAAGAGAGAGAGAGAGAGACGTGAAATTATAATAGAAAAGGAGTTGGGCGAGAGCGGGTTAGAGTCGGCTGGCATGGATGTTGATCAACCTCTCGTTGCTGTTGGTCGGCGGCGGAGGTGAGCTGATATGCTCCTACAGTGCGGATGTAATATAGCCGTACATAAAACCTATAGCGTGCTAATGTCTAAAGTTAGATGTAACGATTAGAGAGCGCAGTGACAAAGATCTCTTTTAATTGAACCTGCACAGCTCATTAATATGCAAAAGGTGTAGCGTTGGTCCCGGAATATTACTCCTAGTGAACACAGTAATTCCCTCATAGGTTTTTTTAAACCAATGTGCTGCTCTGACCTTTTCTCAACGTACCTACAAGTCCCTATGACTATAACAGCAGCCCTGCCTGGCTGTAGCTACCTAGCACTTACTTATTGTTTCGTTCTGTGTGGATTAGAGAAGAGATATTTATGGAGGGAGAGGTATAGAGTGCACTTAGCATATAGTAATCAGCCGATGTACTGCTTTCCAGACATTGCAGGAGCAATAATAATATTTCCCTCACGAGCCTTTCACTCCGACCGACTACTCCGTCAGCTCTTCTCATTTTGTTTGATTAGCCGTGTTTGCGTGCCTACAAAAATGAATTGTATTTCCTGTCAAAATTCGCAACTCTAAATGGGGGTAATAGTAATAGGGAGGTTGATACGGCCGAGCGAGTCAGGGAGAGTTTGCAACTCGTATCAAGATCAGAGCTGAGCAGAGCCATTCTTGCCCCCATACATGACATGACTGTCATTTCAAGTCTGATTTATAATCACTCGGTGAAACACGAATAAATATAATAACTCCATCGATTCAACAGAAAGCAAGTGGAGTGAGGCAGGCAGGCAGGACGGAGTAGTCCTAGTCAGACTCCTGCCAGCAAAAGTAAGTAGCAGTGGCAGGCAGGCAGCTTAGCAATCCTCGTGAAAACTCAAAGGAAACTAAATCAACGTGAACTTTGTAGTGGAGTGGAGTGCATCTGTCTCGGCTTTGCCGTTCGACTGTGGCCAAGAAAGCTCCTTTCCTCGCTTTACGCATTCACTTCTCTCTTTCTTACCTTTTAAAACGCCTTTTATTCTTCATTAACCCAACTCCCTCACCTACACTTCCAAACTCTAATACATACATATTTACTACCCTGCTCCTGCATAGCCAGACACACAGCCACTCGCAGCAACCGGAGAAGAAACAAAATTCAATCTGGAATGGAATAGCATTGCTACTATTAGAAAGAGGAGAGAGAGAGGCTGTTGTGTTCGGTGTGTGTGTGTATGGCCGTCGTGGAATGGGTTGGAAAGGCACACGATGTTTACAATTTATACCCACTCCTATTATATCACAATAGAGATATTAAGTATTTCTGGAGAAAGCGGAGTGGAGTGTAGTGGTGCCATAGATTTAGCGGCTAGCGGGTAGGCAGTGGATGGTAATAGGAGCAAGTAGTATGTACAGTACCGTGGAGAACAGTTCAGGAGCAATGCCTACGACTTTTACATTTAATGTCTGAGAGGGAACTGCAAGAACAAACTTATAGCTCTTATTTTATACTGTCTCTCTCTCTCTGCTTTCTCTCGGTTCTTTCACTTTGGCCATAGCCCCTCTCTCTCTCACACAAATATCTAGATAGAGACTCCTAAACGGAGCTAAGTGTACTTTATCCAAGCAGGAGACTGACTAGACTGCATTAGCATCTTTCTTGAGTCTAGCTCTGTCTTTGTTGGGTCTAGGCGGATCTGGCACTGTTCTTTCTCGCCTGTCTCACAGCTAAAGCCAGAGTCACACAAAGTAGCAGAATAGTTGTCCTATCTCTGGAGAAGAAGAAGAAGAAGGAGCTAAGCAGATACACATTAGATATAAAGAGTGGAAGGAAGCTAACGGGGAAGCCAAGATCTTTGTCACAGACGAGAAACGCAACATGCTCTTTCTGTTTGACAGCCCTAGTACCTTTATCTATTACTCTGTGTGTGTGTGTGTGTGTGTGTGTGAGGAAGAGAAGAGAGAGAATGCAGTCAATGTTGAAGATAAGTGGCCCACGAAATATAGGATACATTTGAGGAATACTTACTACCATTGCCATTCCTCCACTAAGCAACTGCGGCTGCATAGTAGACCTATTCACGCCTAGCGATAATGTCTTCTTCTTTATAAGGCTTCATTCTATTCATTCAGCAGCTTCCTATACACACATAGCTATGGTATATAAGGCCCTTCTTCCTCACACCACACACATAAGTAGAATTTAGCGAGCACTTCTAGAGAAAATCCTCAAACCCAAGACGAAAGTTGAGGTGACAACCTCCTCAGCTCTGCCCTCGCCATAGTGTTAAAATAGTTGGAGTGGTTGACTGATAGTTGGACTAGGCTCTCTCGCTTTCACTCACTTTCACTCTTCAGGATGCAGATGTCTGTAGCCTTCCATGCCATAACATTGATAATAGGGAGAATATAATAATATATATATATAGGGGGACTGGCTGGTATATACGGAGCAAGGAGGTGGATGGGAAGACTATTGACACGATAAGGTGTAACATAACTGTAACTAACAATAATGGAATGAATGGCCGTGCCTTGTCGGTGTACATAACACAATAAAACCGTGCTCTGCTTAAAACTCACGCCGTGCAATGCAAACAGTGTAGTATAGCTTCCACTTTCTCAGCCGTTGAATTCCGCCTATTGAAAGGTGTGTTTGCATGAGGAGAGGCAGAGAGAGTGGGGCAACTTACCTACATTACGGTACAACAGGGGAATTGAGGCTAGAACAAATTCTTCCTCTCCTCCACCTTCACCATACGTGAGAATGCATAAATATAAGTAACTGCGAAGATAATGTAGGGAATAACTAGGTGTGTTTTGCAAAGCATTTTATAATAATAAATATGAGATGGTATGGAATGTAATGTAAGCATCTCGTATCTTGTGTGTGAGTGTGAGTGAGACGAGGAGGGGAATCCTACTCGCGGAACATACCTAGGCACTCAATAAAATGGCTATGGGAAATATGACAGAATTTTCATATTCAAATGGAGATGTGTTTTGAAATATATGGGCTGGGTGGGGAGAGCTTAGTTATTGTTAGACGCTGCAGAGTCAAGTATTGTAATATTATGGGAGGGAGGCTGCTATGGTTAGATATGTGCATAGAACACATTTCCCGTCGCCTGAAATAATAGCAGCTTCACACTCCTCTCCTCTATTCACACATCATATCATTGTCGAATGCCCTTTTTAACTCTTTACTTTCGTCTTGACTTGAGTGTAGCCAGCCTTATAGTTCAGCTCTGCTCTGTGTTCCTTACTTAAATAGTCGAAGGCGCTGAATGTAGCTACCTATAGGCCGCAGTGCCTACCACTATACCAATGCACTTTCCTTTAATACATTGGAAAACGAAGGATGTAGAAAGGAGAAAGAACAAGCTCTGCTGTTAAACTACATAATATGTAGCTAACTATAAATACTTTGATACATATACTAGAGAGAGAGACAGTACAGGCACAGGCTGGAAAATAAACGCTCGAAACTTAACTACGCTCCTTCCTCCGACTTTTTCAAGCTTATTTCCCTTTTTTCCTGTTTTACTTGGGCCGTAATATACTCATAGTTACTTGCACACACATATAACCTCCTGTGCCTCCTTCGATTATCGATTCCATGTATCTTTTCATTCCAGTTTTTCTTCCACACTACAAAATACTATTCACTACACTACACTCACTCACTCTTCTTCTCTTTTCCTAACAATAATAGAGCCCTTTTCATGATATATTCTTTTTTACACTGGCAATAGGCAACTCCAGTGCACTAGACACTCAGTCGAGCTATCAAGAGGAATTTAAAGTCAGTTGTACTACGGGGGAGCAGTGAGTGGCTTCACTTACCGCAATACAACTCCCTGTCTCTATCTCTCTCTCTCTCTCTACTATTCTTTGTATAGGTAGGTAGGTAGCTATATCATGCTTTGACTGCACAGCAAAGCAATATGTAGATGAACAAAGATCTCTCTAGCTCCTATCTGTACAGGCGAGAGAGAGAGAGAGAGAGGAAAGAATATGCACCAACAATTCTCCTTCCCCACAACCTTGAAGATAAAACACAGGCAGCAGACTCTAAATTTACTTCCTCATCTCCATAATCAAACTCAAATGCAAATTTTCAACACTACACCGCGTCCTCATTCATAAATCGAAGGGAGTCAAGTGAAGTCGGGCCAGAGCAGAAGAGAGAAGGAGGCATGGAGCATGCAGCCAGCCTCATAGCACATAATAAACCACTACATAATATTTCACAATTAAACCTCACTGAATTCCCCAAGAAGCTAACTCTTTTAGTAGCACTTAGGCGTCTCAATAAAATTATTCATGGCTAAACCTTCTATTGTTCTCCTATTTTAATTCACTGTCTTACTGTCAAGTCAATTAGTAATAAATAAACACATTCATTCCCCAGACTATCTTTGAGAGGAAAATGTGAAAGCGTAAAATATTACTGCAAACATAAACAAGCCATTAGATCTCATTTTACTTGCATGTATATAGTGCAACTACAACCTACAAAATTAGACAAAGGAACATCCTTTCCAACAACAATGGCTCTTGACGTTAATAATTAGGACACGGGGAGAGGAGTATTTTTCTCCGGCACTTTACTAACTCCTCCGACATTAGCCATAATACGACTATCACTATCTCCTGCACAAATCAAAAAGTCAAACTCGACAATGGAAAGAAAGACATTATTATTATTAACAATGCATAAAGTGGAATAGACACTTTCATAACAAGTAGCAGAGCAGAGTAATAACGGAAGGAATAAGTGCCCAAGTTTATTGTGTGTATTGTAAAGAGCGTCGGGCAGGCAGGCAGGCCACTGCACTCCACTCCTCCCAGACATATCATACAAAACAAAGTATTAATGCATTAAAACTGAATATTGTGCGGAAGGGAAGTTCTAGGAGGTGTGACTGGATCAATACCGAATATCTCTTTCGTGCTAAACTTTCTCTCCTTTTCTAAACTCTTTTGCCTTGCCTTCCCTTGGCATGGCATGAGTGAAGGGAAAGGCAGAAATAAAAATATCATTTACAGGTGCAGCTCTTTGGCTGACAAACCGGGAAAGGAAACTAGAATAATATAATTTGCCATTTCATACGTTTCCTTTGAAATGTATCGTCAGTGAAGGGAAGGGAAGAATGCATTTGCCATAATAGACAAGAATCGAATGGGAACATCCAACTCAATTCATATTTACTTACAATGTCACACTTTACATGCACATTATGTCAGGGAGGAGTTCAACTGGAAGGTAAACTACACCTTTTCTATTTATTTTATAGCATTCCTTCCTCCCTGTTCAAACTTGCATGGAATACAAATACACATTACATTTAAATTAGTGTGCCAGGACGTTAGTCAAATTCTTTATGTGCTTGCATCATTTGCAAAGTAGCAATTAATGTAGGGGCCTACCTTCCTTTATCTACTCACTCTCGTTAGTTATTAATCAGCTGAACAGAGCCAGCTCGCCTTTCACCTGTTTTTCTTGTCATTTCCACATCTGCTGCATGCTCCCTGCCTTCCCTGCTCCCCACTCTCTACTCACACTACTCACACAGCAACATTCGGCTACGGAAGATTTTAGTGGAAATGAGACAAAATCGTATTAGCGTAATAACAAATAAAAACCATATCTATTTTTCACATGCATAGTGCACATTTCATTGGCTCTACGCCATTCCACGAACCTTTCTCCCTTTTTTTCCAAACTACACATAAACGGGAACGACTATTGCTTTCCTCACTTTCATGTCGACTCCATTAATCTTTTTAGCTATCTAACAAAAACTGAGTTTTATTATAGAAAATTATCTTTGCATATCCATAAAACTCTAATCGCAGTAAACGAGTAGGTAGTATGTACAACGGAATCACAGACTGTCCATATGCTCCATATATATCCATAATTAAAAATAAAATCATAGGGAAAGGGAAATGGAACGGGTTCTATTTAAAATCCAATCTATGAATGCCTCACACAATTAAAAGCCCAATTCAACAATATACTCTGTTCAATAGAAATTATAGAACCCATAGTGTATATGCACTATGTTCTCGTCCTAGAGTTGATAAACGATTTTTTTTGTGATAGCATGAAACGATAAAAGTTGATTGTGAGTGTCTCTGTACAAATAGAAAGCGACACTTATAATAGTAAAGGAGCAGATTCAAAAGAAACCAACATGCTGCTCTATATCTTATGAACATACGCTAAACGATGGCTAAATAGAGAAAATTCGTTTGCAGTTAGATCAGAGTCACTGTCGTTTGGAATTGATTGACTGGACAGCTGAGTTGTAAGTTTTTCGTGTGTGAGTCGAAGGAAGGATTCGTTGATTGTGTGTACATGTAGCAAAAGAAAAGCAAGATAGATATTTATTTATGTATTATTCCATTGATTGCATGTTACGCAAACAATTTTTTCTGTTTAGTTTATTAGATATGGAAATTTATTGGAGTTTGCTGATGTCATTTAATGCGGAGGCCTATAAGTAAATGGGAGCACAATTATTATGGCGCAATGATTTGTATAGGAGCGTGCATAAATTCCACGGGGGATGTAAGAACCGAGTCTAAACAGATGGACGCGCTAGTTATGTGTGAGACAATGGGTATGACATAGAAGAGAAGCAAGGAGTACTAAGAAGTAAGTGTGTGTACATAAAGAGTTGACTGGATGGTGTACATGTACACTGTACATGAATATTGTCTGTGTGGCTGTGGCTGCTATAGGAGGGGGAGCAGGAGCTGGGAATGGGCAAAATATTTGGTGTGATAGACATTCTGTGTTTATAGGGTGGGCAGTGTATAGGTACGTGTCCCTATATGGTAAATAGACTAATAGGGTGCATGCAGTGCAGTAAGTGAGAGAAAGTGGAGGAAAAAATGGAATGCAGAGTAGTTGAGTGAGGCTGAGAGCTGAAGTGAGCTCGATGAACATGACTCGTTTTGGGTTTGGCTAACAACACAATAGGAACGCGTCGTGAGTCTCGAATTTAGCCTGCTACTGTATGTATTGGGAAAATTGGAGTTTTCTGGACGTAGATAGCATGCTTACTAGAAATGTATGACTGATGAAGTTTAACAGCACGAATGCAACTCTGTGTCAGCTCCAGCCAGAAGAGTGCAGGGAGAAAGCGAGAGAGAGAGAGAGAGAGAGAAAAGCTAGCCTTTCTATTCGATTCCATTCTTAGGAGTTTATACATTCATAGTGACGTTATTTCGGAGAGGTCTTTGTGTTAGCACAAGAGAGTCTAGACAAACCATTCTTTCTTTACAACAGAAATATCACGAACCAACATATTCCACTCTCTTCAACGAAATCAGTCAGGTGTGTGGCCTAAAGCGCACGAAACTAAACACAGCCGGAGAAAATTGGGACGAGAAGCATGACTGAGACTTTCTTTCCCTTCCTTCCTCCTCGCCTTGGCTTTGGCTACCGTCGTCCCATACAGATGAACGGCAGGACTCAGAGGTTAGCTATTTCTCCCTCATTCGCCCATACCAATACACACACTTACTTTCTCTCTCTCTCTCTTTCTATGAACTACACTGCTACAATACGATGCCCTGCCTGCCTGACATGGCACTGAACTGATCGTGAGCTCAGTTCAACTAGAAATTTATAGGCCGCTATAGATGCTGACTGTTGTGACCAAGAAATAACTAATGCTACGACAACTTTCCTTTCGACTCTTCATAAAATACAAAATAGCAAGGCATTGCTCAGGAGTCTTTTAACTTATGCTCCTCTCTCTCTCTCTCTCGTTCTGTACTTTCAGCTCTGTTTATGTAATGTATATATACCTAGAGATACTATATGCATCCTCCTTATATATTATTATTATTATTATTGTATCTATATGGTGTATAGATTAATAGCACGTCCCTCCACACTCATACATAAATGTTTTATACAAGAATGGAGCTATAATGTAGTTAGCCAACTGAATATTCCGACTTCGTACTAACCTTTTCCACTTTGCTCCAGACTATTTCGTATAAATACTAACTGGCTATGAACTTTAGGAGGACGAGTCGGATGTTTTGCTCTTCTTCATTCTCTAACTATAGCACAGAGTACAATATTTTCTGGCATGCATGTCATTTCGATACGTTTATGCATAAGTATGCATTATTTTACATATCATAGTCGGCCACACCAAACAAAGCAGCCATTGAGCAGAAAATTTCTCAGAATTCCCACAAACCAAAAAAGCAACTCTACTGAGCTTCCATATTATGCTAAATGTTTTCAGAAAGAACATTAAAAACCATACTAGCAAAAGGAAACACAAAAGATAAAATTGACCGACACACTGACAGACTCTAGAGATACGGAGTCAACCTCCTACTCTCCCATTTATTTAAATTAACGACCAAATCGTCGATACAAAGAGCAACCGACTGGAATTCATTTTCATTTATTCATTCATACTGATACATCCACCAACAGAGAACAGACGCAAATCCACACAATGAAATAATGCTAATCTACACTTATCTACATTACTTTCCCTTGCTCTTTCTCTCTCTCTCTCTCTCTGCAAATGCAAATTAATTCCCTAACCATTGCTACACTCGCCATTGCTGAATCTCTGCATCCAAGAAATAAAGTCAGTTGGAACAATGTCAGATTGCCCTCAGAATTACCAATCCACGACCTACATTCTATTTATCTGTTAAATAACAAAATCTTTCAAAAATAATTTTATTCCATACCACAGTTAAAATCAGAAGTAACGAAATCTATGAATCAATAATTTCCTGATAATCATCTGGCAAAATATTTAGAGTTTAACAGCGGCCAACTAACTAGGACACTTACACTCTAATTGTAAACTAACCAAATTCAAGCAAAGATATAATAAAACAAAGGAACACACGACAATGGTACCGTAACTCTTGAATAAGGACTCTATCCAAATTATTGGACAAACTTTCGATATAGGTTGCAATTAAAATTCGGGTTAGGAAATAATTACAGTTAAATATTTCAAAAGTTGAACATCAACTTTTTATCTACACTAAAAATTTTGTGATACATATCTAAGATTAGGTTTCCATACAATTAAAAAATTTCCACAACTATTTGTGATGCTTGTATGGTATTGAATATTTAAAAAGTAAATCAGAGCAGAATTTTCATCGTTCCCCTTTTGCTAATATAGAGATGGGCTAATAGTCGAGGACATGGCTTTAATGGTTAAATGACGGTAGGGAGGTAGTTTTACATGACTACTGAAATATTTATATACTGTGGTTAGGGAGTGGATTGTATACAATAGTTTAGCTAATTGCATACTACGGCTTAGTTTATTCAGAAAATGAATATGGAGAGCTGTGTAATTTTTACTTAGACATGCCTTAGCGAGCGACTCATTTATCCACCACATTATACATAAATAAAGTAAAGCTAGCTCTGATTTCACTTACTAGTATTTGTGTGTAGCAGTGGCGTTCCGAAATCACAGAATTATATATGAATACAGAGCGATAAACCACTAGACTCGAATCCAAAACCACAAATAGATATTTCTTGCCGAAACATGCACACCGATCGCCTTCGCCACTAACCAAACTCGAGTTCATTCCTCATTCCTCACACACATAATAATATACAATACATGCATCGATATACTAAAAATGTCTAGCAATACGTCTCCCTTCCTTAATCTCATGCTACAACTGTTCAAGCTACAAACCTACTACTTCTTATACTTAATATACAAAGTTATCACTGTTATCGTAGCCTTTCTTTCTTTTTCCTTTCTCCGTCTATATTTATATCTAATAAGATAAGTTCTCTTTCTCCCTTGCAATAATATCTGAAAAATGACTGTTTTATATTCCGTGAATATTTGGTGGAGCTAAAAGCAAGTGTAGTAAAATAAGTATTCCGTCTTTTCTTCTGCAAGGAACCTTGCTCTGTACCTATATAAGTAAGTATTTACTAATTTCATGAGTAAGCGTGGTGGTGGGTGCAGTCTCCTAAAGTATTAAGATCGTCAACGAACCTTTTTAATAAGAGTAAGAAGTAGGAGGAGTGTGGGGGAAAGTAGTGGAGCCATATCTTATCCAGAATTCACAATACTTCTACTTCTACTACCTGCCCCACGTAATCAGTAAAAGGCTAATCGTTTCAATCTAGAGAAGAGAGGAGCTGTGCTAATACAAGATTAGAAAATTAAGTAGGTACGGGAGGGAATGAGATATTTTCTGTCTTGTCTACATGTTCTATGAATTCTACTGTACACTAACTAGAGGCGACTGCTATGCATTAGTATGCAATATAGCGAGCATTGTTCTGAGCTCTTTCACTTTTAATAGAACACAAGTCAAGATAAAATGATAAGGATGCACCCGAGCACAATATACATAGATATGATTATTATTTTGCTAGGGATTCTTGGAAAGTTATGTAGGTACGTATAATAATATGTCTAGCATAGCAGCATGAACGAATAAGGAACGAAACCAAGGAACTAATGCACAGTAGATACATATCCCTCACTAACAACACTTTCAAACAGACACGACGGATTCACGGAAAGAAGAAAGGGAGCCAGATAGAGCGAAAAGACGGGCAGGCCAATGACTGCTCAGGATCAAACTCATTTAAACAAAGAACGAAATGAAAACATCATAAAATGATGGTGAGAATGAGATGGGAATCAAAATGAGCAAATGAGAGCATTCGAGCATGAGGAGGATGAGTTTTGTTCCTTAACATTTAAGCTAACATTGCATTGGATTAATTTGCTCATTGTACATAAACTTTTGAATCTCAGCTTATTATATTCCGCCATGCAGTAATAAACCTGCGCCTATTAACCATAAGTAATCCGCATATCATATTTCAGACAAGAAACTTACACCCCTCTACACCCGCCGAAAAGATACCAAAAATGTTTTAAGACCTAATTAAATTTTCCCTTTTTACCTATGTTTTTCTTAGTTTTCACAAGGGCTTTCGTCCCCATTTCAAAAAGCAAAATTATTCATTGGAAAAAACGTTGATTCCTCCACGTCTCAACTTTATGCGCGTTATTTTCAAAATCTAAATCAAATTTTGATATCCTGTATCTCATAAAACAATTTCAAAGAGCAAAATTATTCATTGGAAAAAACGTTGATTCCTCCACGTCTCAACTTTATGCGCGTTATTTTCAAAATCTAAATCAAATTTTGATATCCTGTATCTCATGAAACATAACTAATCAATGTCTGATATATAGTACACGCTTACTCCCGTGAATACTTTTATTTTTAGAAAAAAATTGGGTACCTAATAATGTCGATGCATCTTGAGCAATCAAATAAAGGCTGGCTCGCACATTTCACAAAAATAGAAATACTTTCATAGAACATAAAATGGGTATGAAGCTAGCTCAATGAAATAATGAATATTAAATGTGACGATACAGGTATATCTGAATTGGAGGGCTAAACTCGAACAACACGAAACACGGAATGAATAATGAAGAATGGCAGGGATTAGATTTGTGCTTTTACTTCCGTCAGAATTAAGTTGGTGACACGTTGAGCATGAAACAATTACTTGGCAATGTAAACAGTTGTCCACAGATAGTCTTTACAACTTAAACAAGATTGTCTGTCAGTTANAATTAAGTTGGTGACACGTTGAGCATGAAACAATTACTTGGCAATGTAAACAGTTGTCCACAGATAGTCTTTACAACTTAAACAAGATTGTCTGTCAGTTAGCTGTCATTGTGTAATATTTTGGAAGGAACTAAAGGTGTGTCTAAATGGATGACTCCACTCTGATGATTGCAAGAAATAATAGATAGAAAATAAAAAGATAGGATAGAAAATAAAAAGCAGTGTAAGCCAGATTTTTTAAAGGGGGCAAAGCTTGTGTGCAAACAGATAGAACTATAGAACGGGCAAATGTTTTGTGTGAATGATAAAACGGGAAGGTAAGTAGTAAGCGTTTAAAATTAGTTGCAATTAGAAAAGGTTGATGATATTACGCATACTAGATAATTGGAACGAGCCAACGTGCATCGGCTGGTTTCTGACAGACATTTATCTGAAAATAGCTCTGTTGTTTGTTATTACTCATCAGTTATAGCTGTAAATGAAATAAAATGGTAATGAGAAATTAGTGATCCAACGAAAGTAAAATAAACTGATTGTTGATAAGTAGCGGACATGCAAACACAATTTGCATTTCCCTCCTATCCATATTAGACGAGTATTATTTATTATGGGCTGACACAGAAGAGTGGCGACTGAGAAAAAAAGACTCCATGCAATATGGTACTTTGTGGCAATGTGTTGAGCGTCGTCACTGCTGCCATTGCATCTAATATGCAAAAAGCCGTTTCTCTGTTGACTTTTGTCGGACTAATCGACATGATCAGTCGAATCCTTTTACTTACTTATCTTACCTTCGCTTTTGGGCGGAGGAGGCTTTCTCGTAGCCCAGTTGGTTCTGATACTCCGATTCCCCAGCCATTGACCATTCATCGCGGCTATAGCTGACTCAGCTTCCTGAAACAACAGAGCAAAGGAAAACACGTTAGCTCTCCTTATCTCCATTCATTAACAATTGGCATGCCCTTTATCGTGGTTGTTGCTCGTCCAAAGCAGGATGTATCTACACTTATCTCCACACAATACCCATGACATTTCTCTATCTATATATAAACACTGGCTGACTGACTTATCGATCACCCGGACTACTCGTCCCATCCAACTTGTTTTACTTGTTACTAATATACTTCGTTAGCTCGCCTCTCTAATAACTCCAACTCTGACTCTCTCTCTCTCTCTCTCTCTCTCGACATAAATAAGTTGCTCTGATGCTTGCTGTTGTCTGTTGAGTATATTATATGACTATGCTCTATTTCTTTCTTTCTCTCTGGATTTAACAAGGAGAGAGCTACATATGATTATTACATAGTGCAAGTACTCTATAAATAAATATGTGGATAGAGATGATATTACTAAAAGAGAGAGAGAGAGAGAGTGTGTGGAGAAATTATCTAAGCATGCCAAAGGGAGACAGAGACACAGTACTCTATTCTATTAGATGAATGCATGCATTATCGACATGACACATTTTGGCTGTGGAGAGGCCTGAGATAGGTTGCGTAGCGTTAATAAAAATTCTCGTTGGGCAGAGTACATGACCAATTTGAGGAGCATAAAAGGAAACATAATTATTTAAATGAAAGGAAGGCTGAGAACTTTTCCTCGCAGCTCCATTTCAAGTTGTCTTTGTTGAAGGAGGACTGAAGTCTCAGAGGTCCTTGTCTCTCTGTCTATGACAACAGTCTCGCTGTCTCCAAATCGAGATCTTATTTCTTGGCTGAAACTGTCTGAATTGAAAACTCGTGTTTCCTCTTCCCATCCCGAGCCGATCCCGACGCAGTGCCTACTAATACAATTCGAGAAATGGAGAAGAGCCTTATGCATACACACAGCACAGCCCAGGCAGGCACTAGGCAGGCAGCCAGGGAGGACATGGAGGAAAACAAGTGCAAATGTTGTCGAGGAGTAAGGAGGCCTATCTCTCGCCTGCATCTCTCCTGCTCTTCCGCACACTGCACGTCGCCCTTTATTAATGTAGCGACTAGGAGGGCGCTATGGGCTGAAAGGCTATTAGCATTCCTGTCAACGTCGGTCAATGAAGACACATCAAGAATAATCAAGATGTCTGCAGATAAGAAGGAAGGAGCTACTGGGACTTTGCCTGAGTGAGACTAAAGGTTCCCCAGTGCAACTTCGTTTACGAAGTTTTCTTCCATTGTGCCGTGCCGTGCCCTGCCTACGAGCTGGACACTTGTGCCATTCCGACACTAAATTCACTTCCACCCGGCAGTGCCATGTTTATTATTTCCCAGACACTTCTCCTCCTACCTACAACAATACTTTCTCATTCTCCAAATTCCCATATACTAGACCTACGCCCTCTCGTCTAGGCCCTACTCCCAACAACTCACGACCGAGACCATCAAGTAAATACCTAACAACAATAGCTGCCATGAATATATGTAGTAGCTACCTATCTCTATTTTGACGTCCAGCCCCAATTTCCAGGCTGTGTGCACAAGGACTAGTCAAAAAATAAATATAATATTCCCTCATATTCATATAATATTTTCTATTTCCCAATACAAAAGATAAAAGCTGTGTTTAAACTATTATTCTGAATTAGCGTAGAAAATGTCAGCTTTACTATCATTTGCTACGTAATTCATAAATCTCGTCTAGGCCCTACTCCCAACAACTCACGACCGAGACCATCAAGTAAATACCTAACAACAATAGCTGCCATGAATATGTGTAGTAGCTACCTATCTCTATTTTGACGTCCAGCCGCAATTTCCAGCCTTTGTGCACAAGAACTAGTCAAAATATAAATATCATATTCCCTCATTTTCATAAAATGTTTTCTATTCCCCAATACAAAAGATAAAAGCCGTGTTTATTGCAAAATATTATTCTGAAATAGCGTAGAAAATGTCAGCTTTACTATCATTTGCTACGTAATTCATAAAAACTATTTACTGGAAAACTATTTTCTGGAAAAGAGTTTTATTAAAAACAGAATATTTGAGACGAACATTTTCATTCCTTGACTAGTCAGAGTATACACTGCCTGAATTTCCCATTTGACGCTAACAAGTAGAGAAAATATGTAGAGATAGGGGGATTCACCACCAGAACTATGACAGCATCCACGCTATACATACAAAATAACATTATAGTTTTTATCTTGTGTCTTTGCCATAGTAGGACTCTGCATTTACAATGCAGCTATACAAGAAAAATGAATGCCACAATGCGCATATTTGTGTTTGGGAGCTCTTTTCCAAATTGCTATCCTAGCAATGTAGAAAGTTTGAATGAAATAAATTACTGGCTGTTTTGTCGGTGGTGTTGTGCTCCGCGACTGCAGTCTGCAGAGCTAACCTCCAGTCATGTCCCAGAACAAACGGCCGATGCTAAACTCACTATCAGTCAGTGAGTAAATGTCCAAAGAGTTAATTAGGCAAATTTACCGACACGCCCTTTGTTCTCGTTGATCCCCAAAAATTCATTAATTTGTTCTACTCAAACGTCATAAACTTATCAGGAAGTCAATTAGCCTAAAAACACGCAAATGGGTGGCCAAACATGTCTATGTAGCTATTTTGCATTGATTAATAGAATGTGGTAACTGTAGAGCACGTTGCAAAACTCTAGTGCAAATTCCATTAGCTCCCAGTCGGTTACTCACTCAATTGCCATCTGTGCTTCCTACTAAATGTCATCAATGGGAAATTAACCTTAGGCTCCAAATTTTCCGTATCGTAACACGCAAAAAAAATTAACTAATGTCATTAAAGTCTTACCGATTTTTTGACAAACGAAACAAATCCATAGCCTTTGGATTTTAGCGTCTGGGGATCTCGGACAACCCGGCAGTCTCTGCAACACAAAAAATTATCTACATTAGAAAATAACTCTTTCATTTATTTACTAGTTCCTTCCCAGTAATGTGGTACCTACATGAATGTCAGTATTGAGTCTACTTATTTAGGGCGCCGTATTTAATATCAGTTAATTATCTTAAATAATTGAGGTACATGCACTAGTACTAGTTCTAACTATTAGCTACTGGAATCTAATATCAGCGAAATGAAAATGTTTTCCCTATAAGCTACAATATATCAGTAGGCACTTATAAAGAAATTCTCTAAAACTAATTATCGTGTGGCTACAGAATAAATTGCTAATCTAACAAATTGCTTTCTACATACATTACTAACAATCTAATAGAGTCGAGTATAAGTGCATTCTGTATATTTAGGTATAACGTTTGTAAATAAATATATAGATACAATTATAGTGTAGGTATAGTATAATAGTGAGAGAGGAGAGAGAGATAAGTAATAATAATATGTGGGCTACGTAAGTGCGCCCTCTCAGTCCCAGTGTATAGTGAAGAGGAAAAAGGGAAGAAAGGGACGGGAATAGTAGATGAACACTTGAGCACAAAAGAGAATTGAGAATGCGGACTCGGTAAACTAACAAGTGACAATTCAAGTTGTGTGTCTGGAATCCACTAGTATTCGGAAGTGGAATAGCTTGATTGAAAGATTGGAGTAACAAGATGGCTCTATATTGGCATTTGGGGAATCAAGCAAGAGACAGAATTGACTTTTCATTTCAGGCTAATTCAAGAAGACATGGCTAGGAATGTCAGTTTGCCGAGATGGGAGTCCAAAAAGGCTAAACTGATAGAATAAAGATAGCGAGTACAATTTAATCTTTAAAACGGCTCTCTAAATTTCATTTCGGTTTCTATCGAAGGGAAAGAATAGGAGTCTACGAGTAGGAGAAAGCAAGGAAAAAGCTGCAAAGAAACCTTCTCCCAACATGCAACAGAGACTGCCGACTTATTTCCTAGGAACAGCAAAGTCGTTGAATATAAAGAACGGGATTTCTTGGATCTATCTAGTTGCACCAAACGGAGAGATATCTAAAAGAGATAGAATAGGCACGGGAGGAAAAGAAGCACAACCTACACACTCAGAAGACAACGGAACGGGAATATGCACGTAACTGGAAACATTTACAGATTCTTAATAGATCTACCCGTACGCCATATGTAGGTAATAGAGATAAAAAAGGATGTAAAGACTATAAACTTGTGTCGATGCTATTCTAATTCCTATTTTGGAGTAGGGAGAAGAGTGGCTAGGTAGTTTTTGGTTTTGTATTACGTAAGTTGGAATAAGTAAGGGAATACGATAAGAATGACAGATCTAAGTGGTAGAGTACAGTTGATTCTTATTTGCACGAGGGTAATGTGAGGAGGCTGAGAGAGAGAAAGTTGGAGAGGAGGAAAAGTGTAGAGGAATTTCGCATCCATTTTTGTTCTTGTGTTTCTTTGGTTTAATTGACGTCTGGTGGCGTTAAGGAAGCATACGTGATCTTGAATTCTATTAAAAGACGCATCTTTTAATTGCACATTTAATTGAAGGAGGATTGGAAGGGACATGGGATGGAGGTTGCTGTGGAATTGCAAGAGAAATCCTCCGGGAGCCCCCTCCGTATCAATGAGACACTTGTGATGGATGGCTGTGCGAGTTCGTTTCTTCTGTTTCAAGCTAGCAGCCCTCAATTTGCCAATTAAACTCAGTTCCAAGAACTCGACTCCAATCATTTTAACCACATAAACAGCACACGGATTTTCCCATTCCTGCCTACAGCTCTTTTGCGAACAAACAAGGCAACCTGCCTAGGTACATACATGGATGGATGTATTTATAGGAGGAGGGAAGGAGCATCTCATGTCATTTGTTGGCCTCATAATATTTCTACTTGGCTTCATCTCTACACACACACACACAGGATCACAGGACAACAGGAGCAGCAGCAGCAGCGTCTCCTCCTCCCTTACTCTTTCCATTACGGACTCTAATTCAACTTGAGCATGACAAAAACAAAATTTGTTTTCCATTAGAATAGGAGGAGAGTGGATTTATATGAAGAGTCATGTCATAGGAGCTAGGGAGGAGGAGAGCGGAGAGTAAACTAGATTTCCCTTCATGGCTCACTGCTCGAAAAATTGATAAACATTCATGAAAAACTGCTGAGACTGTAAACAAATGTTTTACATATCCTCGAGTCCATGCGAAGATATGCAGTGCAGAGTCTTGTGCCTGCTCTGCCTCCCGCCTCCGTCTATCATGGGTCAACATAAAAATTTCATACACATATTTCACACGCTTGTCTCATGTTGCGAAAAAATATTCAGAGAGTGTTTGTTGTTGTAAGGGGGAGAAGAGTAGCAAATTAAAATCGCTCCACAGCTCAAGCCATCCACTCCAGCTTCATCCTATGACAGAGTATTTATTTAATATTAAAGCATTTACGTCTGAGCCCGAACAGATATATGTTGCTCTGTGATAGATGAATGGCGTAAGGAGCGTAGGTACTTAGCAGAAAAAATGGGCTCAAATAATTTGCGATAAGAGCCTGTCGACCATAAACATTGCGATAAGGAAAAACTTGAGTGCCTTGTGAATATTTCTTCAAATTTCAATTATGTATGGATGTTGTGGAATATTGTGAACCTGCGCCTGAGCTCCCAACATTTATAACAGAACCTAGACGGGAAGTGCAAATAGAACGAGACAAAAACAAAGTGAAAGTTTTTTTATGGATATAAAATTGAGAGGACACAGAGATATAATCTCGCAAATACGAAAGAGAGGGGATGCTCAGACGCTGCACACTGTACATTTCCGATTAGGTGAAATAGGTGGGTACACAAGCGACTCCTTTCTCCTCTTCACCAACAAGTTTGTTTCTACGACTAATGCAGGCGGTTAAAGGATCTTATTATATGTATATGCGAGTGAAGAAAGTGTGCGGGAGAGAGAAAGTCCGTAAATAGAGGTGCAGCAGGCGAGGAGCCGTAGAGTACATAGAAAGAAAGTGTTTGTCTGTCGGAGGAGGGCCATGGAGAAAGGTAAGGAAAGGTAAGAGAGGAGTAGTTAAAGTAGCTACATACGGACGGAGGAAGATGTGAATGCAGGGAGTGGATGAAAGAAGAAAGGCTAATTTCATGTGGAAATCAAGCAAGAGCTAATAAAAGTAGTGCTGAACGAAATAGAATTGCCTCTTGGCTTCATAATGGGAGGAAATAGACGGGAAGAGAAGACACAGAAATAGAGAGAGAGAGGAGCGGGATCGGGAACTGGGTATGAGATTGATATATGAATTATAGATAATATCGCGTTTCATTATGTGCTGTACTGCATTGCATATCAAGTTCCTGAATCTCCAGAGATTATCCTTATATGCCTTGGCTCCCACAGCAACTTGCTACTTTATTCTATTCCTTTCTTAAAAACACTCCGGGAATTACATTTTCTCGGAAAAAGTGCACGAGCTTCCATGTCCCTGGTGTAGGAGAATTCTCCCTTTTCCTCATGATTTCTGGACAAAGCAGACTCAGACGACGAGTCAAGTTTAGCCGGAATGGCATATGACTCGACCCGACCACTGATACCTTCTCTCCCTATTTATTGCCTTGGAGAATTTCTCCAGCTCCGACTCTTAATGGATTTCTCCTCTTTGAACTCACTTTTCCCTCTGCCCATCCATCTAGGCCACAGCGCCAAAAACACCAAAACGCCATTCTCCTCCCGCCGCCGCCGCCGCAGCCGCCGCCGCCTACCCATCATCTGTCTCCCAGCTATATACTTACTTACCTTCCTGCACCCACCCACCTTCTCAGTCAGCAGCCCTATTTATCATCTCTGCATACCTACACACTACACATCTCTACTTTATTCTCTCCCTCTCTCGATCTGCCCACGCCACAACGACACATTTCTTCTGTACGGAACAGTTCTACGCCACAGCGGCTGTTGCTCTTGTTTACCCATGGTACAAAAAAATTCCATTTTTAGGAAAAAGGAAAAAGGCAACTTTTCTTTAAAAAACAATGCCTGCTTTATTTTTTTGCTGATAATTGGCTGATTTAGCTGATATCGTGATCAGTGTCATTAGTAATATCTGTGCCAGTGAGGGCAAAAATTATGTACACTGACTGACTATCTCTATTTCCTTGTGCTTTTCATCTACAGGTAAAGTGAAAAGCAACGGGGAAAGTAACTGATTTGACAAATGTATAATACGCGTAAATATGCACTAT
>JABASI010000810.1:0-31722 GCA_019776505.1 Tomocerus nigrus
TTTTTTTAATGTGAATTGAGTCTGAGGGATGAGGATGAGTCAAAATGTAGGTTTCTGTGTTATAGATTACGCATCAGCACATTTTACTTTTTGCAGATAATTTCTTTTATCGCCATACAAGGTAGTAATTACTACACAAATCCGTAACTCTATTATATTATAACTGCCTGAGTGAAAAGGTAAATGCAAGTATACTCATTGCCTCCCTGGTTTGCGTTGATCTCATTACACATTATTAGTCATTAGCGAAATTAAAGTTGATGTACAAGTGTGATCTTTCAAACGAGAATTTTGGAACAGTTATAAGTATTATACTTACTGAACACAAATTAAACAAATTATTATTACTATTATCATAATCTATTATGTAAACTATAATATTGTAGATATGCCACACAGCCTCACAGGTAGATCAAATAATATCAAATAAAAGTCACACTTGATAACAAAGCTTATTTTATCATTCTCTTGCTGCGACATTTGTAAATGGAAGTAATTATTATAAATAACTTTTATACATTGATATTATTTGCAATATAAATATCGCATAACACATAAATGCATTTTGTAGACGCAGTCGGAGATTTTGTTATCTCCTCATTCCTGGTTTACTCTTGATATGATAATTAAAGCAGATAGTAGAAAGCAAATAAATATTTTTATTTTTGAGATACCTCTGGAAGCGCTTGATTGATTTGTAATCTTAATATGGACAGATACAAATCGTGGTGAGGGCATATTATCTTTTCGTATATTTGCGAACTTTATCATATTCAGAAGTTGCAAATTGTGATGACGCGGCTGTAGCAGAAATGTATTCTATGTAGCAGTGTAGGCATCCTATATGTATATATGTACATTTTCGATTCTTTATGTATCAAATCACGTCGGAGATTTCATTCCTAGGCCTTCAATTGGAATACGAGCAGTTCATATTACTTGAGTCCGTTGCTCTTCTGGGGATTTCAACAAATTATTTCTTCTAGGCTTTTCTAACAAAATTGAAAAATGTCCGCAATATTTTCGGAAGTAACTAAACTTAAAGACAAATTCAAGATTCGTCTTGATAAAGTCCACATAGAAAATCGAGTATTCCGTCTCTTTTCACAAATTACAGTTGGATGTCTATTCCTTTCTTGTGGTTTGGTCACAATGCAAACACTAATTGGTACAATCCCATAGTTTAGTACACGATTTTGAGTTTCTTTTTATAATATGATTTCCCATACAGAATTGTATTTGCTGATTTCCTACAGGAAAACATATTCAATGCATTCTCCCTCCTAAGGAAGATGTCCGACAGGAAGCGTTAAATCAGTACTGTTTCATAATGAGCACGTACACTTTGCCACATCTGTAAGTGAATACCACAAAATATAACAGGAATCTGTAATGAAATATAATATTACTAAGTTGTTCTGGTTTAAAAATCTTTTTAATTATTAATCTTCTCAAATTTTCGAGGTATAACCAATCTGTTGGAACACAAGTTTCTCATTTTGGAGTTGGTCGACATGACCCAACAACTGATGAACAGAAGTACCATTCCTATTACCAGTGGGTACCCTTCGTATTATTTTTCCAAGGCCTGTTATTCCTTTTTCCCCATTTTCTATGGAAATCTTATGAAGGAGGTCGGATTAAAGCGTACTGTGATTTAGAATTGGCTGAAAAGGTTTCCCTCAAAGTAAGTCGTTGAAAATATTCATCTTACTACCAAATGTTTGTTGAAACGATTATTTCTTATTCGCAATTTTTTCTTTTTCCAGTCCAAACCTATTACTTTATGGGCTGAAAAGACGGAGACGGATTCCGCTTCAGATAAAATGATCAACAGAGCCGCAGTATATTTTGTAGAAAACATGAACTACAATTCCTGGTACTCGTATATGTACATCTTTTGCGAAGTACTGAACTTCGCAATTGTTGTCTCTAATATTTTCCTTACCGATGCTTTTCTTGGTTATGAATTTTCCAAATACGGTCACGAAGTTGTTAGTTTTATGTCTGAGGATCCAGAAAACCGACACGATCCCATGGACAGAGTATTTCCTAAAGTAACTAAATGTGATTTTCAAAAGGTGAACAATTTTATTTCTTTTCGCATGCACAATTTACGATTTGAAAACAATTATTTTGTATTAATTTTTTGTGTAAACGTATAATTAACATGAAAATGAAACATTTTGCAGTATGGACCTTCGGGAAATATTGTTCGCTACGATATAATGTGTGTCCTTGCTCTAAATATCATCAATGAAAAAATCTACGTTTTCTTGTGGTAAGGCACATAAATATTCAATTGTTTTTATAAATCTGATAATGCAGTTTTCCATTTTAGCGCGAGCGTAGGTATATAATTCATAACATCGTTGTTTTCTCTTGTAAATAGGTTCTGGTTTATCATTGTGTCGATTTGTGGAGGCTTAAATATTATCTACAGAATTTTGGCTGTTGCGATACCCCGCATTCGTTCTATTGCAATCGGCAGGAAAACTCCTAGACAGCACGAAGATGATCTAGAATTTATCTTGAGCAAGTTGAACTACAGTGACTGGTTTGTTCTCAAGAGGATTTCTGATAACATCAATCGAATTAGATTTGGAGAACTTTGTCAAGGAATAAAAAATGCAATGCCTGGAGGAAGAGTCGTTGAAAGATTATCTACTCCACAGAGTTACAGTAGAGATGTACTGGATGAATCTGGAAAACTACTAGATCCATAAGATTTGATTCGTGCTTGCAAGTCTTGTACAATGACATTTATTTGTAATTCAGTTCAGATTGACTCTTTAGTATTTTCAAAGGTGTATATTGTTATAATGCATTATAAATGTCCGTCCATACCTATGGATTAAAATTTGTTAATGACCCTGAATGGGGGAAAATAAACTTGGACTGGAAATCTTATTCGACTAATTTCTAAATTTATCTCACTGTCGCTTTATCAATTACCTCAGAAAACCGAAAAGTCTTATTCTTGGTTAGTTTCCCTGAGATGGTTTAATTCATAGAGGAAAATATTTATTTGTAGATAGTTGTCCATAAAATGTCATAATTACAGTATATTATAGCCAATATGCATAGTAAAGGGCATTTTTTCTATTAATTCAATTATTACCACAAATACCGTATTAATTTAGTTTCAATCACAATAGCCGCTTGCCGTCATGAAATTGGTCATGAAATTTCAAGCAATAATCAAAATTATTAGTCTTAACAGCGATGTGCTAAATAGTAATTATTTAATTATTTTGCTTAAAATATCAATAAACATAATTCACGAAAATAATAATTTCATGTAAATATTTCTGGTTTTACGAAAATAATTTTGAAATGCAGACGCGGCTTAAATGTCCAATTTTTAACACAAGATTTAGCGCCTACAGTGGCTTTCCAGTTTAGAGAGAAAAAAATAATAATGGATATAAATGTTACTTACAAGCCTTTGGTTATTGGATATTGCAAATTGCAAGGATGATACATACCTGCATTCAGCATACACCTAAATAAGTAGATGTGAATTTTACTAAAAGATGCCTTTGTTTAATCAGTGTAAATACGGCATCTACGTTGTTGCTATTTGCATGTTATTTCTATCCTCTTGTTATCCCTGTATGATACGGTAAATGGCGACAGGACGGAGAATTTCCTTTAAAGTGTTTACATTTATGTATTGTTTGTGAATACAACAATCGTGCAAAGTTCAGAGACACATTCCATATCCCTATAAACTGTGTACTGACTGAGTATCTGCTTTTAAAATTTACAATGCGATCATCTGTACATACCTTATAATTATTATAGATATTGCAATGGAAAATGAAGATGTGATTTTCTATATGATCCACGAAGTTTATTATTATCTATTATTATTATGGTGCCATTTTCACGCATATGATGACAAAAGAGATTCTAATATTTCTCAACTAATAATTACAGTGTTAGTTTAATTTTTAACATTTATAAACAGCGGATTTTTTCCGACATTATAAAATGCTTTCTAAATGGGCTGAATTATAGCAGGGTATACCCACATGAGCAGTAACCCATTTAGGTATACTAATATTATATGTATAAGCATGCATATAATAATTTAATTGCATAGGTTAGGGATTTAAATAAAGACTAGTATTTCCTCCAGAAGCCTTTAAATAAGGGTAAATTCATACACGCTGTTTTCAGTCAGTTCGTTCTTAAATAATCATCGTGCGTTCATTGAAGAAAATCTATAAAATTTTCAGTCAGCAAAATGAAAATGTCTGTAGCATTGTCGATAGCCGTTTTGGCTGTTCTAGTTAACATTACCACAGTATGAAGTTATTAATTTTTGTATTTATTTCATGCATTTCATATGGATTTTATCAATTTTTTCCACAAATTTCACCCATGAACGATTAAAATATCTAGGTCTACAGTGACGACGACGTTAAAATAGACATGGTAAAAAAAGAATGTAACACCAGAGTACAGAGGAATATGAAAAGAATTGTGAAGGAATTTGGAGAGTGCAACCGTGAAATGAAAAAGGCAATGACCATGACCGCAGAAGAGCATGCCAAAAGAATTGGGGTACAGCGTCAAATTATTTCTACTCAAGAAAAAATTAATTTTATTTACCCAGTACAAATTAATAAATTAATTCTATAAAATTATGATAACCAATATTTTTCATCTCCATTCTTCCTCAGTGTGCCGTCAAA
This sequence comes from Tomocerus nigrus, assembly GCA_019776505.1. NCBI lineage: Eukaryota > Metazoa > Arthropoda > Collembola > Entomobryomorpha > Tomoceridae > Tomocerus > Tomocerus nigrus. The sequence continues at coordinate 4,704 of JABASI010000810.1, forward strand.
TGTGTCATGATCAAAGAAAACTTTGTGAGTATTTTTATTTTATTTTGCTTACTATTTAAATGACTTAATTTACATATATTTTGTTAAATAGCAAAAAGGTTAGAATAGGAACATTTTGGAAATAAAAATAATTTTGATACTGTGAAATTTCCTATAGTTAAGCCCTGAAGGTAAAGTGACGGAAGATATCATGAAAGCTGCCATCGAAAAAGAAGGAATTCCACTTTTTGAATATCAAGATAAAGTTATGTCCCTTTTTGTCGAATGCAAACAAAAATACGGTATGCGCTACTTTTATATTTTCGTTTGTAGAAATTAATTACTTAAATTACTTAAATTACTTTCCTGAGAAAAGTAAAATGTCTCAAACAACTCGAACTATTTGTGTTTTTGTATAGGAGATCAAGTCGATCCACAGGAGGAATATTGCAAAACCTACGCGGAATTTGGAAATTGTATTCACCAAGTGATAGCTGGGGTAAAAATCACTTTCCAGCTCAAAATTAGGCTTGCAAAATTTGAAGAAAAAATCATTCATGTAATTTATTTTTATCTACTTTGGATTTTCAGTTTTGCGAGGATCACGTCGACAAAGTGGAATGGTAGTTGTGCAATGCGATTTCGCTAAATTAATGATTCCTACAACATTTTCATTGACATTTTCTACAGATATTTTGCCACATTTGTCTTATTAACAATTTCTAAAACTATAGGTACTTAATTAACAAAGGCCGTACTGGAATTAACAAATAGAAAATATTTTCAATGTGACATTAAAGAAAAATCATTTCATTTACGCCAGTTATGAATTTCAAAAGAATTCTGTCAAATAATTGTCATCATGGATTGTTATTGTTATTCATAGATTCTTGATAGCTTTTTGTCTTTATTTTGTATAGTATTTAGTAGGAATTAATAGCGGCCAGTTTTTGTTTGGCGTGTTCAAAAGCAGTTCTGGGCTCAAAATCATATTCATTAAGCAATTCTGACTTCAGCGGTTTCATCAAAGTACAACTGTCAGGATGAACAAAGTAAACAATGGATTGTCGCGGTGTCCTCCTCTTAATTTCTGCTTCTGGGATTAGCACGCGATGTTTCTAAACGATATCACAGGATGCGCAAAACTTATTATTTTATTCTCCCTAGCATATAATTTGCATAAATATACAGATTGAGAACACATTAATTTACCGTAGCCATAAAATATCCACCAGTCCATACATCCAGCATACTACCAATGTTTATCAGGACAGATCCTTCTATAGGGGCGGCTTGAATCCAATTTCCGTCGATTGTTTTTATCTACACGAAAAAAATCAGGAACTTGAAGTACAAACTACGCAATCTCAAATTTTACACTAATATAATATAGGAAAAGCATTTTTTAAGGTAATTACCTCTAGTCCTCCAACAGAATCTTGAAATAAAAGAGTCAAAAATCCAAAATCAGAATGCTCCTTTACTCTGGCCTTTCCTGGAGGTATTTCGATTCCATCTGGGATAGCAGGATAATAAAGGGACCTGAATGTTTTGAAACTTGGAACTTTTGCATTTTCAATCCATTGAGAAGAATTGACAAAGAAATCCACATCTTCTAGTTCCAAAGCTATTCCTAGCAACTTAAATAACAGCTTTACGAGCGGCTTGCAATCTTCTTCCATGTTTACTAAGGAAGTGTGAAAATTTGGGGTCTCTTGTTCTGGGAAATGGCCGCGTTTTCCGGTGAAATCGAAACTCTCTCGCAAATCAAATTCATATGAGGTTTTCTCTTCTCTGTTCAACAAAATCCCTGTTAATTACCTCCATTACAATTTACAATATCATGTCGACGTAAACAAATTCTTTTCAAAGCTTTACTTCTCAGTTAGAATACATATAATGTACTGAAGAACTCGATTATGTAAATATCTAAATAAACACTATCTCAATTTTTTAATGATGGTATAATAAAAATTTCATTTACTTTGTAAATGCATCATTAATTGTTTTATTAATTTCCAAGGAAGATGAATTGTTCCCATTTTCTTTATTTAAGGAATGACCGCCATGATACCCTTTTGTAGCGTTGTTTTTCTTGTACGCGATTTTTTTATCCATGGGCTGCTCAAAAAACTTTTTACTTTCTCGGAATGCAGCATCAATCTAAATTGAAAATTATATTATTATAGCCATGAATCGAAAGTTTTGCTTGGAAGAATTCGTTTAACATTTAGAATAATGGCATAGTCTGTTACTGGTATTCCAAAGAAAAAGTTTCCAATTTTTTCATAATTTGGATCAAAAAGAATTTTTGCATATTTGTACGTTTTAGACAATTTGGAGTCCATTTGGGAGTAGCCATTTGCTGGGTTAGGAATTTGTTAGGTTAGGAAATTAGGTAGGGAAACTTACAGCGAATGTGAGATACCCAAAAATGCAAAAATTATGTTGACGTTTTCTGAACCAAATTGTGAAAAACTTTTTTTGTTGGTTCCAGTAACGGACTATATTAACAGAATAATTTCAATTTTGCATCCATGTAACAAAGACGTTATTAAAATTATATGCTTAACTTGGTTTGATCCAGTCCATGGTTTACGAGATAAACAAAACCCAAGGAATGCAGTGCAATTCCTATTTCTTTTGCAATAGCACTCAATTTGCAGTTATCTATTTCTGCATCCAATAAATTCTTTGATTTGAAGGGTCCAATGGGACTCAAGTCTACTACCGGAATTTCCTGCATTTTTGAAGATAATATTTTTAGCTTCCAAGTGAAATTATTTTACTGGAAATTCAAAACCATTTCTCAACCGCCCGCCCATTCCATTGACTGGAATTATTTCTGACGCAAGTTCTCCATCCCAGATTCCAGTATCGTGTACGTCTTTCATAAGAGCATAATAATGCCGACTCCAATATCAAATACCAACCCCTCAACCAACTCATCGCTTATCCATGCAAGTGTGTTTTTAGATCGTTATTTCTTTATTCTTCATACATAAGTCTCTAGCAAACTAGCAACTACTTACCTAAATGTGACAACTGTAATTAGGTTGTGTCTCAGTGTCATTGCAAAATAAGTTGGATGAATCAAATTCGATTCATTATACATTATACACGAGCATTTCTGGTACTTTCTATTACATCTTTCTATTATGCGAATTTCTGCTTCAAAATATACATTGGTATACAGAATTCAAACAGTATGGATTGTGCAATTATGCGTGTTAAAGTAAATACCTATGTAGTTACATTTATACATAGTACTTATAGGTAGGTATGGTATGTCGTATGTCTCTTTGCAACACGATGTTGTGTCACTTGTATCTTGTGACTGTAAAAAATCTTTTAATGGGAATAACGCAGATGAGAATGAGATGCTTAGTTCTTTCTTATTGACTATAAGAACATTTTCCTGTGCAAATTAAAATGCTATAATGAGCCCTTATATGCACACACACGTATTTATATGTATATATAGGTATAGAGGTACTTAACCGCACTTGCCACATACTTAGCAATAGGTAGTGCTACTGCAAATCGTCTTATCATGCACAACAAAGATTAGTGTCACAACAGGAAAGAATCTGGGTAGGGATAAGTAGGTACAAATTCATTACTTACAATATTTTAGCAGTCTAGACCTTGTTTTGTTTGTATTTTAAGTAAAAGCCAGCAATTTTAACGTTACACATTATTACTTAGTCCTGTTGCATTACGCGGATACAGAGAGTATTTATTGATATGATAACATCTTCATCTGTTTTAATATTTGCATACAACATACGAATAACATTTGCGAAAACAGATATACTGACGCAGAGTAAGTGGAAAAATCTATTCTATTTAAAACATATTTTTACAATGCTGACTTTGACTTTGAAGATTCAGCTCACGTCAATGGACTGAAGAAATGACATCTATACAGTTGTAGGTTGTATAGCATGTAGTTGAAGACAATAAATTGTGTAGCATAGCAAAATGCAACTAAGTAGTTTGGTTTATTCGAAATGTTAATGGAAGCCAAAATGCATTGATAAATTCCCATAACTCTACAAATAGGGATAGTTAGGATGGTAGCTTGAAGTTGATCCGAGAGATGTATATTTGTAGCTTTAAAATTCATGGAATCGATGTGCAGTGGGGATAAATTATAGTAATAAGTGTATAGGAGGACAAGGCAATTTGTTGAATGAAGATAGTGAATTTTTGCGTCTTTGAGAATCTCACTCAGATGCTTTGAGCTGGGATGAGAGCCTAGGAAAGAGAAAAGAAGTTGCCTAAGAATAGATCTCGACGATTTACATACATTAACATTATCATCTTCGTAGCTCTTCTCCTTTTCAACTGCACATAGGATACAGATGTCTGAACATAACATTATCATTCCCCTTCTCAGCCTGTTTTGTTACGTCTGCCAAATTCAAACTTTATCCCAACCTACATAAACTCCAAGAACTATCTTGTTGAGATCCTAGTTTTCAACTCTGACTTTCCTTGTTTACCTTTATGCAAAACTTGTTTAAAAGTTAAATGAATTTGCTAGAGCATCGTAGGATTAGAGACGTAATACAAAGACAAGCTTCTTCTTTAACACACACATAGATACATCAACATAATTACACCTAAATCTGCACTTCACAACAACAGTTCATCACAATTCTCATCAGAGGCACTTGACAATTGATAATGACATCTGAATTTCTAACTAACTCCCACTTTTATCATCCAATTTTGCAACTCATGTCATTTTCCTTTAGACATTTCCTTAGGAATTAGCCTTGTGACCACTTTGAAACATAGAAAACGTCCATTTCACTATTTTCCTTCAAATCAAGATTAAAACTGGAATCCCTTCATACGTAATCTCTACATGGGCAGTCTTTTAATACATCTGTACAATTTTCTCAGAATTTAAATTATAGGATTTCTCATACAAAGGTATGCTACTACCATCTTTTTTAAAACAATTGATTATATATACTGCACGTATGGATAATTTATTTCAAAATATTTTCAAGGAATTTCAATGGATGATGCGTGACAAGTTTCTTATTTTTACCCAATAGAACAGGAGGTTCCAAAATCTGAAATATCTACAAAAGGAAGTCATCCACTGTTTCTAGGATTTAATGTACCTTCCCAAAATGTCTTCTTAAACCAAATGCAACAATTTATTATAGTGTCTGTGTTCTCCATTCAGAAACGACGAAGAGTAGCCTGGAATATTTCATCTAAATAAGTTAGATATTGAGGAAGCTATAAATAAAATATTGATATACGTACAAAGAAGTCTTGAAATCCAGAGTCGGCACCGTCTTAAAGGCAATATCTGCAGAAATGCAAATACCATGTATACTTAATGATGTAAAAGGAGAATGAATAAGGAATAATGAACATCGTTTACACGCAATTTCGTCCTACATTATTTAACTGATGGAACATTTCCTTTCCTTGAGAAGTGGAAGTGAAAATTGGCCAATCGATAACTATAATAATGGTGTTGGTGTATTAGTGTGATCCAAGTACTTTATTGATTCATCGAACGACCGTAACAAATATAAATCGGCACAATGTGACCTATCAGTGTATTTTGTGCTCTAATTTTCATATTTGTTCTTTCTGAAAATAGATAGATAGTGTATAGAAAAAATATTCTGCATATAGGAGCACGTATGTGAAAAATATATCCATAATCTACGTTTATATATTTTGATATACCTATCACCAAAGAAAACTTCTTCATTCTCTGTTCTGGCCAGTTAAGCAAGAGAATAGATCTATTATTTTCTTTTCTTCTTAGCAATTTTTTAAGTTGTTTTCATTTCGAAGTTACTTTTTGTGTGTGTACCTCCCACCAAGTTCTTTCTTAAAAATATCGCTGTGTTCATAGAATCTGCTTCGTCAATACAAACACTCACTTCAAAAATAGTTTTCTACAATGCAATCCACAACAGATTATAATTAACTTTTCCAATTTTATGTTTACTCGTCTTACATCTGAGGAAAATCAACAGGCATTCTATAAATGCCTGCAGTATCACCAAAGTTTTATGTGATGACAGTGAATAATGAGGAAATCAATGAAGATGAAAACAAGTGCTGGGGAGGATTGGGAGGAATCAACAGGAGGCGGCGGCAGTGGATTGACAACGGAGCAGGCATTCGACCGCCTGTTTTCCGAACTCACTCATAAACTAGAGCAATTCAAAGAAGAGAGTAAAAAGTAAGTCAAATGACCAAGAAAGGACTAACAGTTAACATTAATGTCAAAATATTCTTCTTTTCCTTGTAGGAATTGGAGAGATGTTGTTCAATCATCCTTTAGTACAAGAAGTCGTCATTCTACATTGACTTGGAGTTCTCTCCTTGTTCTTTTCTTGGAGAGTTTGGCAATATTCGTCCTGTACGTGTTCAACTACAGCAATATGTACGTAAAGCCAAAAGATTTTTACTCTAAATTCAATGAAATGTTGCAACAGTTGTAATGTATTTTTATCTAGGTGGTCAAAATTACTTCCGGAAGCTTTCTTTATGCTTTTCATCGGCTTAGCAAACGTTGGAATTTTGTTGTGGGATAACTACAAGAGGATGAATGAACTTCCGATGAAGCTAGCGATGATTGGCAACTATCTTGCAGGTTAAAATTGTAAAAACAATTTTTATATCTTTTCAATTCAAATTATAATTGACATTTTCCCTTTTTGACATAATTGCAGAAAATGCTCATAATTTCGATTGGAAAGTCTGTAACTATCCAGAGTTGCATATGCCATTGTCTCCATGCATAACCATGCAATGGGCGTTTAGAGACGGAAAGATGGTCAATCTACCTTGGGCTCTTATCGTTTCGGGGGATGTGATTGTTTTGCAACCAGCTCAAAGAATAATTGCTGATTGTCGTTTACTATCTGTATGTTTCAAAATTGTATCATCACCTCATATTATTACTTTTGGAATTATCTTCAATTATTTATTATTTTATTTTTTGTAGGATCCAGCTCATCAGTTAACTGCTGGAGAAATCTTCTCTCCTCCTTCCGCATCCCCGTCAGAAAATTCTACACAAAATCCACCTCGTCTTCACAGTCCACTGAACAGGAATTTAGCAATAGTAACTTCAACTCCTTACATGCAGATGATTGATTTATCTTTCAAGAACTTTCTTTCACGCCCAATCACATTTTACAACAAGGAAAGACACACGATTGTGACTAGAATCATAGAACTGATAATTTTACCGTTGGGTCTCATGAGCTTTGTTGCTTTGTGCTTAGTTAGAATGTTTTATTTGCCTCACTGGCTTGGAATCAGAGTTGCCCCTTGGGCAGATATCATTTTATTGCAACCGATGGCAAGTACATTCCCTTTGTTACCTGTTAGTTTACCATTTATTTGGAATTTAATGCAATGCGTCGGCAGTGCCAGGATCTGGGATGGAATTGAAGTCTGGGGCTACAATAAGGTAAGCCTTCTTCTTGATTTATTATTATGTTAATTGTTGACATAAAATTCAACTTCTGTCCTCCACATATCATCACTTTAACTAATTTCTCATCTTCATATCCATGAAAATAGCGTCTTTTCGTGAACAAAGAGCAGGATACAAAGCTTGATTTCGAAACTGAGGACGAGACTGTGAAGTCAAAGAATTTCTTTGCACAATGCCAAGAAGCATTAGCCTTTTTCTTGGGAAAAGAAGAGACACTGCACAGATCCCAAAAATTACTTCATGTCCTTGCATCCGTGACAGTAAGTTTGGAATCTTTTAGTGGAAAATAATTTTTGCGATCTAGAAACAAATGAATCTCAATTATGTGACTTTCAATGGTCGATTTTTTTCCAAAGTCACTTTGCTGTGTGGACAAAAAGGGAATATTGTCTTGGCCAAATCCTACGGCTGATAAAATTTTCTTTTTGAAATCAACCCATCCGTCTTCTTCAACGAACAACAACAATGAAGAGTCAAATGGAGGCAAAAATGGAAATAGTAAACATGGATCATCTTTACCAGTAACAACATGCGCTGCAGAAGTATTGGATATCACACATGACAATAACAACGAATTACACTTTGATGAAAGAGGGTATGGTGTATGTTGTATGTATGTTTAACAAATCATGGATGATAATTAAAAAACAAAAAAGTGATAGAAATTAATTTTTCATTAGATGGGAAGAGCAGCTACCAAATTTAAAGCCTTTAGGGCTAAATATTTTGCTCAATACATGCAACGCGAAAACAAAGAGTGTTTACTCCACCTTCCATTCACATATCAGCCACGAACTGTACGACGAAAAAAGGTGTTCCAGTGATCATGATCTTGTTGTTCCTGTCACCTCAAGAAGGTACGTAAGTCAAGAATCATTTGTCTGTCTGTATGCGATACATTGTAATATTAAAAGACAAAGGGAGCGTTTAAACTTTTTGCGTTGTCTTCATCAGGATTCCCAAATTGGGAAGGACGCCAATTTAAAAGTGCGTAGAAATTAGGAGATTATTTTTAAACTGTATACTTTTCAAAGTAACAAGTCGTTAATCATTGTATAGCTCGAAAATTGCATTTCGTACATATTGTAGTACAATGGTAGTGTCATGCCAAGAATTAGGAATTGGTTCTGGTTCCTTGTGAAAACAACAAAAGCATTAAATCCTGCTTTTATCTTTTGTTACTTTACAGATGCTTGTGTGAAGTTGCCAAAATTATCGGATTCACCGAGAGTGCCGCAAATGCTTTTAAGTTGGAACAAGAACTCTGCTCTTTTAGACATATTGTAATTTAATGAGTTTTCTTGCTTTCTGAAGCTTGACTGCCTTTTTGTATGCATTTGTTGTAGATGGATTTAATGTCACTGCATTAACCAGTTTAAATTGTGACAAACATTTTCTTGTTTCCTTCAAGGAATCGGATCAATTAAGTAGGGACAAATTAACCAAAGCCAAAATTAAGTTCCCTTTCCCTCATATGATGGGTGTCGTCGTAAGCGAAAAACCGAGTCTTGGATTGCAACTAATGACCCAGGTTGAAATGAATACGCTATTAAATGTTTATTGTCCAAAGTATAGTTAGTCTTGTGTTTAAAATCATCTTGCTAAATAGAGAAAACATTTTAGTGTTGTTGTTTCTAATAGGGCACAGGAGATTTGATACTCGATGCCTGTGAAGACTTTTGGGATGGCAAGGACCTGAAACCACTAACAGACTATGAGAGGAAACTTATTCTGGATTTCTATCAAAGAACTTCATTAAGCTCAATCTGTACAGCATTTTCATACAAGCCACTCGCTGCAAGAGTAATAAAAAACAAAATTTTTCTATATAATTTTGGCTTAATAATCTAAGGCAGGTTCAAAAACATTTGAAATTATCATTTCGCAGGTAAATGCATCAATAGCATCGGGGATCTTGGAACTGCCACCTTCTAAAGGATTAAGATTTCTGCCATATTATGCATTGGCAAATATTCACGACATGGATAGGGACAAACTAAAAGATAGTTTGACCATAGCCAATATGAGGGACTCCAGCATATCCACTGGTACAACAATTAAAACGCATTTTGAATTAATTCCAGGTATTTTCTGTCTTTTCTGTATTAATATTTATTTTATTTGTAGATTGTTTATTGTCCACTGACACAAGTAAAGAGACGGATGTTAATGACATGAAAGGATGCATTCAATTGCAAAGTCAACAGATTTTCATCGGAATGGTTACGATGCAATACCAAGCATGTATGGATATGGTAAGATATGTTTTTTGAATTTAATTCGAGACACTGAAAATTAAACGATTTTATTAATTATTTTGTTCATGAAGTGACATTTTACTTACAGGTACAGTTAATAGAACAATTGGATCAAGCATGCATCAGATTTGTGCATTTTTCCAAAGAAAATGAGTTGAGATCAAGAGTATTCAGTGAGAAAATGGGTTTGGAGTCAGGTTGGAATTGTCACATTACTCTCAGTGGAGGTGAGCCAGAGGATTCGAACGGTGAAGAGACAGAAAGTACCACAGCTGATAGAAATTCTTCCGAAATGTATCTCGGATCGAATTTAAATCGACACAGACCATCGGCAGCTAAAAGTATTCAAAGTGGAAAGACACGACTGACGATTAGCCAATTGAAGTCCAGCTACAAGTCGGGGGCAATGCTACTTCCGGAAAACACGGCTGGACTTCCAAGATGTTCCGCATCTGTTCCGGAGATCGTGATGCTGTCTAGAAGTGTTGGAACCAGTGACCACGATAAAAATAATGCTGCTAATGATATCGATGAAGACAATAGTCAAGGAAATGAAGAAACACAAAATTCTTTGATGGTACCCCTTTTAGAGCCTGTCAAAGAGAAGTCAACAGGATTTCAATTGAGTAGTGACGAGGAAGATACACATTCCCGAGTTCGTTTTGAAGACTCTTCTAAAGTTGGTAGCTGCGACAATCAAGATGGTAGTAATTCCATGAGTAACGACGTGGTGTCTCAATCTTTAATTGATTCGAATTCCTCTACGGTTCGTTCTCCAGCAGAAGGATCTTTCCAAGAAGTTTACGATCTAGTGGAGCACCCTACACCCCTTGGATTTGACATGTCCAACAGAGTAAGCAGATCAACAATGTACTTATGAAATTAAGGAAACATATTTGATTTTTGGGATGATTCGATAATTTATTGTCTTTCTATAGGCAAAGCTCCCTCGGGGAATTGAGCAAGTGCGTCCTCACTTAGATAATGTTGACAATGTTCCTCTTCTTGTATCACTTTTCACGGACTGTACTGCCGATAGCGCTGGAGAGATGATGCGCATCATGCAGGATTATGGAGAAGTTCCTCTACTTCTAGGATCCGTGTGCAATATTGAAAATAAATCTTTATTCCTTCAAGCTGATGCTAGGTAAATCTAACAATTAAATCCGGAATGAAATGGACAAATTAATTGCAAACGTTATTTTCAACCCACCTTGTTGGAAGTGTATCTTTGAAGCAAAAAATATGTCGTTGGATTAATTTTGATTATTGGGATCAATAGAAAAATTAATTTTGTTATTTTACACTTCGACTTTTAGATTATCGATTTTGAAAATAACTTATTATTCTGGAAGAATGGGAAAATGAAATTATGGGAGAATAGGAAAAACTAATTCCTAAAGAATGGGAAGAATTAAATCTGGAAGAATGGGAAAAATTGATTCCTGGAGCATTGGCATTTCTGGTATTATAGGATAAATTATTTCTGGCTGAATAGGAAAAATTAATTCTGGCTGAATTGGAAAAGTTATTTCCGCCTAAATAGGAAAAGTTATTTCCGCCTAAATAGGAAAAGTTATTTCCGCCTAAATAGGAAAAATTGTTTCCGGCTGAATAGGATAAATTATTTCTGGCAGGCAGAATAGGAAAAATTAAATTTGGCAGAAACAAGAAATTATTTCTCACAGGCAGAATACGAAAAATTATTTCTGGGAAAATATAATTAAAACACTTTGGGATATCAAAAAAACACTGAGTAACTAGAAAAAACTTTTTTTGCGAAAATAGTAGAAAATAAATTCTGGACAAAATTAAATTATGAGAAAATGTATGAAATTAATGCTGCAACGATAAATTAATTCGCGGTCAAAAACTCAGTTTTCTATAAACAGTTAATTTCTTAAAAAACTGTAAGAGAAGATGGTGAAACTAATTAAGCACAATTTCAGGAAGAAAATGTGACAATTTAAATGTTTGTGTGTTGTTTAATAGTATTTCTCTGGAGCCAATGTATCCTCAGTCGTGTCAGCAGTCTCAACCTTTTCTTCCTATGCACAACGGTAGCAATCCCCCTACGGAAGTGGCGATGCTTTTAACCTCCTTGCCGTGTTCTTTATCTTTCAAAAGACGAGATTCAGTATCATTCTACAACCTGATTGCCAAAGCAAGGCATTTCATGAACAACTGTGTTCGAAATTCAATTCAGTATTGGATTTGCTGCAATGTGGCAGTGACATTTTTGGGTCTCGTTGCTCTTCTTATGCTACTGCCTCCATTATTCTCTCTAAGTGATTCCATGTGGCTGACGTGTGTTGTGATTCCAATTATTACTTTGGGTACTGCCTTTTCTATTATGGGGAAAATTGATGAAAGTGTGATGGAGGCTGCTAGTTGGAAAAATCAATGTCAAATTGACAGACATGTACGTTTTCACATTCTTAACATCAACTTTCACTTTTAATTTGTGAAATTAAACGATTTTAAACGAATTGTTTTTGCTTTTTATAGAAACTGATTTACGCTTTTTGGTTTTATGGGATGAAATTCATTCCGTCAATACTCAACCTGGCATTCATGGCAGTTTTCAATCTAACTTGGATATGTTCTAATATTCCTAACGCCACTTGTTCTTGGGTGTATCCTATTTTTCAACCCACGCAACCACCTCCAGTTATTAATGGGGAAGTTCCAGCTGTTATTATCAAACAATCGCTGGAACTCCAAACTCCCTCTGCCAGCAGTAGATCACAATGCATTTCTACTTGGTCGTGTGAAAATGCTGACAAACTTCTTTTTGTTCAGCAATTTACTGTATTATTCTTAACTTTTTATTTTGGTAAGTCCTTTGTTAATACAAATGAATATATACTATCAATAATTTCAAAATTATGCCAAAAATTTAAATCGTTTGCTTTTCATTTTTCAGTGACAATATCAGCCAGTTTTGTCTGCCGTCTCAAATATATTTGGGTTCAAAATCCTTTATTCAATAAAGTTTGGGTGTACACTTCTATATTTGTGTAAGCATCTCGTTTTAATAAGTCTCAAACTATGACATTCATTTATTATAATCTGTTTTCTATGTAGTTTGTGTTGAAACTGGAATTAATTATTATGTTTTAATGAATTTATAGAATTTTGCTTCAAATGCTATATGCGTTTGTCAAGATCAGTACCTCCAAAGTGCCATCGTTTGATCTTTTACCCTCTTTTTCATACATCTGGGGAATATTTTGGTCGCCTGTTGCTTTGGGATGTAATGAACTCATCAGAAGACATGAAATCAAGTAAGTTATGACCTTGATATTTTTTAGTTCTAATTGAAATGAATTTTATCATGGATTACATTACATGGCTACATGTTTGAATTTTTAGAATCAACATAAGACACCAAAAGCGAGCCAGACTAGGCTTTGGTACAAAGCTGGGAATGAATTCTCCATTCTGACAATTATTTGCACATTATGTTACGAATTTTTATGAGATATGTCTTTCGAATATGTTCAGTAGTTACCACCCTGGTAGCAATTATTATGACTCAATACCCTTTAGTACCTGTTTATTGTCTTAATAAGGTTACTTTATAACAATGTTTTTATGTGCTTAAACTTTTTAAAAGCACTGGCTGCAACTGCTTTTAAATGCAGTTCTATGTATTACGAATGATATTATGTTATTCTAGATCATTTAGGCCAAAAGGTTAGTGTAATACGGATATGATATCCCCTGCTTGGTTATTCTGTTGTTGTGAGACTCTTATCTACCTCGCGTGATTAACCAGAAAAGTAGATTAATTAGAATTAAGAAGATTAAACCAGAATGCCAGAATTTTCGACTGCTGTTATACATTTACATTACCAGACCCTCCATCAGAATGGTTACCATAATATTATTAGTTATAAATATGAATGGCATACCTTTTGCAAATGAATCTTGCTTCCAATGTCTATACTGCTTCAATACAGTTGAAAATTAGTAAAGAAATGAAATAAATATTTTTTAAGGTACTCATCTTTTATTTGTTTCCCATTATCACATTATTACAACTCAGAACAAGTGTACTTGTGTTGTGTCATCCTCATATCCTTGCTTGGTGAATTAGGTACCTGCAGAATGCAGTTGTGCATTACTGTGATGAATTAATATTCTACTATTTTATATGGCTACCGTCTGCACTCTGCACTATATTAATATTATTGCTAGATCCCTAATAAAATGATAGTTTGGGCGATTGTATAGTAAGCAAATATTCTCAAGCTGTTATACTATCAAGAAACAAATTGACACAACCTGCACACAAAGATATTACATATTATTATTTAAATTATCTACGAATTTACTCTATTGTTAAGTCTAAAAACGTTCGTTTAACATTTTACAACATGATTTACAACCTTAGTGGTTCGTATACCTATTTTAGTTTGCTTTTGTTATTAAACCTACTGTATAATTTTATTCTTACAGCGATTATATAATTCCGGATGTCACCTGGGAACTTTCCCCATTTCGGTGTTTTAACGATTGTTCCACGGTATCTTCTGAATATCACATTAGGTTTTGTATCTCTATCTCTACAAAATAACTTTCAAAACTCTAAAAAATTAAAAAGTTCCTTCTATATATTATATAGGTACCTAAAGATTCGGGCACTATTTTTAGTGTAAAAGGACTTGAGCATCAAGTCTACTAGCTTATACATACAATAATAATATGCAAAAAAGGAAAGCTATGAAGAAAATTTGAATTTTTGTTTGCCTGAAGCGAGAGTACTATATACGAAGCTATAAAATGAAGTCAGATTGTCTAAGTGATTGTTGTAATTTGAGCTTCAGTTTGTGCTACGGTTTTCGTCTCAGCAGTTTTGTCTAATTTGAGTTTTTCAATGAGATCATCTGAATGCAATCGAATGGCTGTGACAAATTCATTCACAACACGTTCCATATAGTGAAATGGCCTTTTCAAAGGAAGTGCTCCTTCTAGGAATCCCAAATGGCCTCCTAAAATTTTAGACAATCATAAAATAAAATCCCCTTAAGGATTAAAAAATATTTCTTTTAACTAAAATTAAAAAACTACCGTGAGAAGTGACTATCATTGCTAGCATTGAGTTCGGAGCCATAGCTTCTTGAATTGGTAAATCTGTCATAAAAAATTTACATCTTTTATATGCTCCATAAACAATGGTGACTGGGGAGTCGGAGTATCTTCGCGAAAATAAAAAATCTGTTCAAATACCTTCACCAGGCTGCATGGGATCGTCTTCTGCATTCAAACCAATGACGGGAATGGAAAACTTGTGAATTTCCGGAGTAATTGTGGCCGCTTTATAATAGTCGGCATAGGACTCGTATCCGAACTGAGGTGCTGTGAAGTGGTCATCAAATTCTCGTAGCGTTTTTGAACTAAGAACCTTTGCAAAGTCCCAACAGTCCCGAGATTCTAGTATTTTCATGTTCCTGAACATATTTTAACAATTTATGAACCATAAAAGATTATCATATTTATAAAGCTATAGATAGGTTTGCTATGCACGTAGTAGTAAACTTTTTTAGTTCTACCTTGAAGCAAGAGTTTGCAGATTCTGAGTCAGTGTGTAATTTACAATGTACTTATTTACAAACGGCTTCTCCAGACTAGCAGTGCCAACCATAGGATCCCAGCATATACTGATAACCTATAATAGAGAATACAGACAAGTATATAAAGTGCAAAAAGACACTTAGACTGTTAGATAATATTTTATGAAAAATTAAATAGGGATTTTCTTTTAATTTGTATAGGATTTCAAAACGTTTTCATAAATCTTGTTATAACTGTATCGTTATTTTAGTATCAAAAATTATGATTTTTTTCTCACCATCGCAGCCACAAAAGTTTCTTTTGCTTCTTCGGGATAATTTATGAGATAGCGGCTGAGTGTCATTCTATATACAAGGAAATGGTTCTCATTCGGTGTTTCAACTTAATATTTCTTATGTTTTCTTAGAAATAAACTAGATCCCTTTGTCTAATAAATGCCTAAAAAGTGTAAACAGTTTAACTAACCCTCCAAGCGAAGTCCCAACAGCCATAATTTTCGTTCCAGGAAATTTTTTCTTGAGATGAGCAATGACTTCACGAACATCTTCGCTGTTGGCAGCACAATATGTTCTTGGCGTTTTCAATGGAACGCCTCCCAGTCCTCGATTGTTAAATACGGCAACAGTAGCTCCAGCATTGACGATGCACATGGCCAATGATTTTACATAGGATGTCTGTGAAGATGAAGTCAGTCCAGGCAGAAGAAACACAATTAGCCTAGCAAATAAAAATATTATTGCACACAATATGCAAGTTTATGTTCAGCACGTAAAAATTTAATCGCAGTGGGTTATAAAAACAAAAGGAAATGAATACTTTTCCAGAAATCTCTTTTACCTTTCATCACATTTCACGTCATCACTTTCGTGTTCTCCTAAAAAGTCCAATCCTAATTGCCCTCCATCCTTCAGATTAATGATTTCCCTTCTGTAAGGTAATTTTTCCTTACTGGAAATACGGAGATTGAGTCCAAGTGCTGATTGAAGTCGGCCTTCCCAGGAAAACCATGATGGCCAATATTTATCCTTTAGGCTAGGAAGATATTCATCCAGGAAACTCAATAATCCAGTGTTGCTGGTTATGATTTTCGGTTTCTGGTTTGATACAATAAATTAATTCATGTGTTAGATGCTTTTAATCATTAGACATTTCAGTTTTTGATTTGTTCTTAATGAATATTGCTTTTATCTCACCTGTGCAACATTGAAGACATAATAGCAAGCCAACATCGCAAAGCTGGAGGCTGCTGTAGCTATAGCATATACATTACTTCCTTCCGTGTCACTCATTTTGCACTTTCCAGAGAGCAGATAGGAAAATCGCTTTTTCGTAAAAACTGGTACTTCCAAAATCCGTTTTATTTTGTATTTCCGCTGACAAAGGCCTTCAATAAATAGCTTCACTCGTTTCGTATAAATTTTGAATTATTGTTTTGTATCAAACAAAGGTAAGCACTAAGCACAGTTACATTACATTTACATTTCGCAATCCGCAAATCCGCAGCCTTTGTTGTCCCTCTCGGTGTATTTAAAATATCCTCACAAATATTGTGTTGTAATGTAATGATTATAATTATCCGATAAGAATAAAAGAGTAGTGTGAGTGTGAGTGAGAGTTGAAGTAAGATCGGAGACTGGACAAGTTTTCGAGCTGAAAGAAATGTTAAAAAATAAATTGTGAGTATACTATTTATCAGTTTATCAGCACCTGATGCATTGCACTAATCAAACTTAGATTTATATCTGAACTTGAACTTCCACCCCTAATTCATAATTTTTGCATATTAAATCCTCATTGAATTTACCATTCAAATTACCCATAGGTATGTTATATTACGTAATCATTATCGCAGAATTTCGTCAACGGTATGACTTTTTTATACAATATTAATCTTTCGGACTATTTGCTATCTCGTCTCGTGTTAGTTGTAGTGATCTTGTGATGTATGTTGGTTTCGTGCGTCAAATAAATGGTTTATTAACCCAGTTAATGTTTTCGTATATTTATATAACTACTACTGCTGACTCATGTATAGTAGGTAACTTATTCTTCAGTAAATTAAGTAAGTTATTAAAACTAAAAGTACGATTTTACTATAAGTTTTAAGATAAAAATAACATATCTAGGCGCATTGCATGAAATAAGTATGGTAAGGTACTTATTACTTACTTACTTACCTTACTACTTTTTTATAGGTTCCTACATTTGCCAACTTAATAAAATTGATGTGCTTATTTCAAATAGGTAATCGTATTATTTCAATTAAGCAAAACACGGATAGGAGACAAAGAGTCTACTGCTTATTATTATCAAGCATTTCAAGAAAAAAATATTTTCTATTTTTTTTGACAATAATGTTTTAGATGGCCCATTTGGGGTTAGCTAAGACAGAGAACAAATTCTATTCTGTTCTCCTGGGTATATTAAATATGTATATTATATTAGTATATTGGTCCGTAAAATGTGTGTTGCTGCTTTTGTTCACACTTTTCAGTATTGGTATAACTTTTTCTTATTTCTAAAAGATACGATATTATGTGTAAGCACTCGTTGCATAATATCGAGTATCACATTAAAGTTTCTGTTAACTCAACTATCTTCGCTGCATGGAGTCTGTAAGGTTAAATTAATTAAGGCACTTGAGTATAGTAAATGTAAGAATATTTTTAACAGTCGTAAATAATAACGGCATTACATTAATATATGACTTACTCAATGCCTGTAGCACTACTAACACTGTATAGTTTAGTACCACATACCCGGGAGAGAATTTATTCCTTAAAGCTACAACTCGAATGAGCAATCGTATTCATTGACATCCTAGTTTGACGTTTGTTTATTCTTCGGCTGAACTTGAACTGATTACCTACCTTACCATAAATAATTTAGGTGAAATGGTTTTTCTCTTTCACCGTTTCAACACAGGAATAATGACGATAATCAAAGACTACCTATGTGGGAATTGGGAAGCAAAATCTATTTAAACGCACCCAATCTATTTTCGGCGACTTGTCATACCTGAATATGAAAAGGGCCGTAAACGAAGATACACCATAGAATTACAGCGTACATATTTTATATTGATTCTTCGAAACTACCGGTGACCGGTACCTGCATGGGAAATAAGGAATGTCAATGCCAATAATAGAAATGCATATTATTATGCTGCTAGAGATTCGTCACTGTCACTATAAGCTAAATGCACTAATAATTGTAGGTTGTAGAACATTTATACGATGAGGATATTTAAAATCCACGTGCAAATGTGTACTACTTTGTTTAATCGAATTGTATAGTTATAGTCTAGTACACAGAAGTAAAGGCCAAACAGAGTACATCACATACTGTTTATTTAACAGACAGGAAGAAGTATTCTGATGTATTAGTTATATAGTGTGTAGAATATCAGTCTAAGCCCTAAGTGAATGCATCTATGTACCTAGTTAGTGTAGTGTGAAGTATATACCTGACTTAGGTGTACAAATAGATACATTTGATTAGTGTCAAGGACTTAATACCAATTCCCATTGTCGCTTTCAATGTTACTTTCGTCAATATAAACTATGAACACATAACTCAGTGCCATTCCCATTTCCATATGTTTCTGCTACACATAGTTTATTAAAGGCAAAATTAAATGTACCATTTCCATGTATTAATAACAAGGTCCTTTCATTCTTGTAAAAATTAAATTAATTTACAATGTCTCAATTTCCAAAAAACTGTATTTTTCGAATTACCTACTTGACCCGGGTGAAACTTAAAAAGGGGGTGAGTTAATTCGTAAAATACGGTATATGATTACATTTTCAGTATGAAAAGTATTGCCTGTACGAACATTTTCAATTGTCTAAAATTTTGTCCATAACAAGAAAACTGATAGCCCAAGCAGCTATAAGAAAAACAATGCAACACAATTGCGATTTGTAGGCTTTTTACAGTGGTGCACATAATTAGCCAAGCTTGTTTTTGCTAGACACATTAAATCTTGCATCTGATGAATTAATAAGAAATGAATTAAATACTAAAATAATATGTGTTCGGAAATAGAAATAATGTCAAGTAATTTTGTAGTACCTTAATTCTTGAACTATTCCTCCAGATCAACTGTGTAGTAATTATCTGGAACTATATTCATGTTATTTAGCAGACAATATTACCAAAAGTGAATGCAGCAAAATGTTTCTGATGAACATGGCACAGTAAAAATGAGTGCTAGAAAGAAGAGAAAGATAAAAGCCAATTTTTTCTGTAGTAGTAGAACTTTTAAGTATCTCACTTCAGACTCCAGTGGACTCTTATCTTGTCGTAATTCGGTAAATGAATGAAAAGAGGAAGAATGAATGAAGTATATCTACATGAGTGTGTATCGTGTAGTGCTAGTGCCTGTACATAGACACACAGTCACAGAACGCGTCTGTCTTGGCCTTCTACTAAAAGTTCCTTAGATTATAAAAGTTTTATGTATGTCTG
Organism: Tomocerus nigrus; assembly: GCA_019776505.1. Taxonomy (NCBI): domain Eukaryota; kingdom Metazoa; phylum Arthropoda; class Collembola; order Entomobryomorpha; family Tomoceridae; genus Tomocerus; species Tomocerus nigrus. The sequence goes on from JABASI010000810.1 coordinate 24,489, forward strand.
TTGTTATACTGTACAGGAGTATTAGTAAAAGGGAAGTGTATAGAAGATATTCATGGCTCTGTTTTAAGTGAATGTAAATTCTTGGAACACCAATACATATATTATCTTATAATATCTGTAGTCTGCTATTCTGAATATGTCATTGGACAATCTTTAGACACCTTTGTAGCAACTGGCAATTTTTCTGACTTAATCCGTCTGTACATCTATACAGCTTAAAGATTTTTAGAAGGAATTGTGAATTTAGGCTAAAGTAATCTTGTCGACTTTATTTCAGTGTACATGCAGCACAATGTTTACCACTTATCTGACGTCAACAGAGATGAGTGCCTACTTGAAAAAGACTGTTTTCTCTATTAGCAGGATTGAATATGAAAAGCGAGGAAAGCCGACGGCCTGATGCCGATCTAGTATATAGGACAATGCACCCGATTCGGTGGCTTGCAGTTTAAACCGAACTTAGTAGATACTTTCCAAAACTGTAGACACAGGTACATGATTTACTTCATAAAAATAAATTGAATTCCACTTGACTTGAAAGGACTGTAAACATCGATCTTACTCCTATATAACTATAATATTATAATATTCCTGCTTGCTACACTCTTGTATTATTTCTATATATCTAGGAAAACAGAAAGTACGGGTAGAATATACGCAAACACATTGCCACATGCGCCGGATCCACATTATACGTGGAATGAACCCGGCCGGGTATCACTTTACGACAATCCCAAAGACTTTATAGTTTGTCATTTTCATGGTTGATATAGGAAAGCCCAATGTTTTCACCACTGCTATATGCGTATATCTATTTCTCTTCTAGCAGCTGTTTTATGTGAGCAGGTTCATGAACTTTATTTCCGGAAATGAACGTTACCGTTAGTGAAATGTTCATATATTAATAGAAATGATGTACGAAAAGTTCCAAAGTGTGTCATGTAATATTCATGAAAATGAGCCGCTTTATGTCTCACTCACACTATGACTTCTTTCACCATGCAAAAGTTATGAAATTAGTGAAGACAATGTGTCAGGAAGCTATTATTAATGCATAATGAATAATTTATACTCTAATAATTCTCACTAATTAAAAATCATAATGCAGTAGAAATGCAGACTATAAGGACTCACCTTTAATATTGTTTGGAGCTTATTATGTAGATATATGGCACTTGAATTGAGTACTTGGATAACAATAAGTTCAGTTTACAATTCTAAAAAGAAACTGGAATGGTTGTATTTTTTTAAGTACGTATTTTTATTACCATTAAAATCAAATACTGTATTCGACTGCTGTCGACCTAATTCCCAATTAAAGAGAAGCCAAAGTCTGTTCCAGTTCCAGACTGAAGTGACTAACAACTAAAAGCAACTAACCGTATCAGAAACTTTTTCAACCACGCATAACTTCCTGCATAGTGATCATGCATATTATATGTACGTTACATAAGCAGCTACTGAATGAGGGATTGCCGCTTTGTTACTATCTCATGCTGAAGAGCAAACCAGACTATGTTAGCTATGTATGTATGCAACTGTATAAGTTGGTATTAATCAAGGATATGTATTCTGGGTCAATTCTATTAATAAAATGCCACTACTACCACAGAGGTTTTGATACAGAAAGGCATACCTACCTATAAATCTCACAAATAATATGTAAAGTTGTGTAGGACTGCAAGTGTATAATTGGAATTAGTATACTTTCAGAATGGCAGTGTCACGCAGGAAGAAAATGTTCCTGTCTGTCTGCGTTTGAAATGTGTAAATCATTACGAACATTATTTTTTGTGTATGTATAATGAATGTAAAATATTAAGCACATTTTTATATTCTTTAGTGTATTTATATATATGCTGCATGTCAAATCTTCTTCCATCATTGAAAATGACACTAAAGAGGCGTAACTTTTTTTTCGCAAAAAGAATTCACTCCATAAAAATTGCATGTTAAATAATTCTAGATTGCTTTAAGAATTCATTGTGCGTGATGTGAAAGGATGTAATAAGATTAATTCTAAACTTTTGCACTGGTATTTATCATGCAGTACAAAGATGTGTAAACCCCGAATTAACATTAAGCAAAATGCACTTAATTGATGTCAATTGAAGTGATTTCTTTGCTGTATACTTGTACAACCATTATAAATCGTTTACAATGTTACAATCTTCAACAGATGAAATAAACAGAAAACATAAACCGACCAGACATATTTTAACGAAATAAATATATCAAAGAATATTATGCTTTGATAGACTACTATTATACCACCTTCACATATTATTGTACAAGAGAATCATGCTAGCATGATATTAGCGATTCTGTTTCAAACTGACAGAAAACTAAATAATTTAGAATATTTCAGAATGTGATTTTTTGTACAATGCGGTTTTGCATGGCCATTGGCCGTTTCTATCACTTCGCATTAGTTTTCATTAGTCTCCTAATGTAAGGCAACATCTGCCATTTATGTCTCAACAAACTAATCTAAATCACTTAAAAAACTAATATCAATGTACTTCATCAAGGACTTTTAAACTGGCTCTGTGGCTATTCTCTTACTTGGAATGAAATATGTTAAGAGTTCGGAGCTACTAAAGCTTAACGTTAGGAGGAACTCCGACAAAATTATTCAGTCGCACTTTGTACTTGTGCCATTAATTAATATAAATCTTTTAAGGATAATGCAGCAGTTGCCTTTATTATTTTTGAAATGCGAGATACAATAATTATAATGCACATGCAGATATCATTATTGTCAAAATTATCAGGAAAACGGGGTTTCGAAATATCATCGAAGTACATCTTTAGTTCCTGGCTCGAGTAAGAAATATAAATCGCTTTCATGCATATTTAATAGCATCCAAAAAACAAATAAACTATAATTTATCATGCAGTGTCCATTTGCCGTTATCGAATAATATTATATAAGCGCAAACGATTGCATTAAATTCACATAACCGATGGAATTTCTTCTGTTGGAATTTTCTGGTAGGTTTGCAATTTAAGCTTTCTGATTAGTACGCAATAAAGCATGAAAAAAGAATGTCTTGCAACCTTAAATGAAGATCATGAATGACTTTACGCAAAGATTAATCAGTTATTGTATTTATTGTGCTACATAGTTCGTATGGTTAGCATATTCGGTAGCTTATTTGACAATGGTATAATGTACTTTAGTTGCTTCGTAAATATAACATTGAATATTTCTGTTACTTCAATGTTTTAAATAATAAGAATGTATACATATAGGTAGGTAGCTATGTATAGTTAAAAATTCAACTTATTTTATGTATAGTTTCAGTATCACAGAAAATTGTAATTAGGTATCAGTTAGGGATATAGTATACTTATTAAAGGTGTTGCATAAAATTTCAAAATTGGACAACTAATACTGTAAGAGGTAGAAATGCTATAAAGCTGTTTTGTTTCAAGAGTAAAAATATCAATTTAAGATTGACCCTGACTTTCCTTTTCGCTTGTACTCTCAGTGACAGTAGACTCTTTTTTAGCTTCAGTTTCTTTCTGAGCTTGCTTTTCGACAGTAAAAGATTGCTGCTCAATGAAATATTCCTTAGCACCATCAATAGCTGCTTGTGCATCACTCTTATTCATCATAAATAGCCCTTGAATCATGGCCATAGACACGTCGTTATTGAGATCCTTAATGACTTTCGCAAATTGAACCTTTTGTTCTTCACTGACTTCTGGGTAAAATCTTCCGAACATTGCCTTAAGTTGATCTTCAGTGGGTAAATCGACCAAAACTTTAAAATCAACTCTTCCAGGACGAATCAAAGCTGGATCTAATCTGCCAATGTAATTTGTAGTCAGGAAAATAATTCGGCCCTCAGTTGAAGCTACACCGTCCAGGGCGTTTAGTAATCCCCTGAAGGTAACTTTAGATGCTCCTGCCCCTTCAAACGCTAAACTAGTTTCCTTTGACGAAACATCTTCTGCTTCACGACTTTTGAAAGCTGCATCTATATCTTCCAGCAATATCAAACTTTTATCAGGAGCAGTGTTCATCAATTGATTGAGACCATCGTCGGTGAGATCCTTTGCATTTAGAGACAGCATACATATATTAAAACCTATTTCGCCCGCGATGGCTTTGATGAAACTGCTTTTGCTGTAAGGAAAACAAATAAGATAGAAATAGCATCAAACATTTATAAATTACTTGCCCCAATCGATATAATATTGTAAGTCGATAGCTATCGATAAATCGATATTTACAACTAAAGCAATTTGTAGAAAAAGACGTGGCAGAATATTATACTTAGTAGTGCACGTATCTTATTGAATAATATCTGTAATTGAAAGAAAATTGAGAAAAACGTTTCCTTTGCTGAAAATTGAGAATATTTCAGTAATAAATGATCAATTGAAATATATAAATTTCTTGTTCATTCAGTAAATTGCAAGATGTCATTAGCATTGCACAATAAATTGCCATTTTTTTCGGCGAATAATTTTAGAATCGTCTCTTTTCACCATTCTTATTTATTTGTTGAATAAATTGAAAGAATCACTTTTTTTGTGGGAAATCAATTGAGAATTATTCTCTTTACGAAAATTGCTTTTCTTTTCCTACATGAGAGTATTGATTGTCTGTGTATTTTGAAAATGTTTGACTTATTTTTCTAAGTAACTGTGCTTTAGAAAATTGTTTTTCTGCAATCTAACTATAAGCAAATAGTTTTTCTTGAAGTAAACATTTAAAGTTTCTATTAACTCACCCACAGCCGGGAGGACCATGTAAAAGGTATCCTCTTCTGTGAGGAATTCCTCTTTCCTGGTACCAGTCTTCACTGTTGAGAAATTCTACAATATCAGCATGCAGTTTTTCTTTGATACCACTACCCATAATTACGGAGTCAAACTGACGTCTTCTCTTCGGTTCCCCAAATAAACACCAATCCCCGCAGCTAATGTAATAGAACGCTGTTTTGTCCTCATCGTCATTCTTTTCGCTGTTTTTGGCTTCTAGGAGCAATTCATTCAAGGCTCCTTCGTTCCCCTTTAAAGTTGTCAACGTAAGGGCTTCCCAGGATACATCGTAATTGCTAACTTCAGGGGTCTGAGCTCTTTGTAAAAGTATCCAGCATCCTTTGTATTGAATGCAGTGAGTTCCATAGGAAGGAAGTCTGCTTACTGCCTGCTCAGTTTCTTTGTCGTTTTTGCAAGGAGAGTAGGAGTCCCGAGATTTGATTTTGATGGTGAAATGAGGAAAATTCTTGATGTTGTTACCCAACCAGTTCAAAATCAACTCATAGGATCTGTCTCCGATATTACTAACAGAACCACCCGTAACATGAACGGAAACCTAATCCAGGAAAAGAGCAACAGTGTCAAATTAATTATTAATTGCACGTTTTTCCTGAAGAAAAATGAGGAATTGTTATGTAAAAGTAATTTTTCCTTACCGTTAAGCGTCTCCGAGCAATATTTGCTACAACAAAAAACAATCTATATAACAGAAAGCCTATAAAAGCTGTTCCCATCAAGGAAACACCGAGACAGTAAAAACTGTGTTCGGGTTGACTAGTAGATTTCTCATCAACCTGACAAGAATCCATTTCGGCGCTGTGATTCTCCTCGGAGAAAAAATCGTCCCTTTCGACTGGTTGATTTATAACTAATTTCTCTTTTTGTGAATTAAAATATCTAGTTAAACCTTGAAATAATAAGTTGTACAGGTTTGTTAGCAATGTCTGGTCCATAAAGAGTGGACACTAAGTGAATCCTTTCTCCCTAAATGTTCAGTATTTATAGAAAGGTAGATTAGAGTATTAGAGCCGGCTGAAAGAGTTACGTCAGAGTCTGTACGTTTTCTTGTCGTAGCCTATGCATTATGTACATGTCTATTGATTGCAAGTAGGTAACTAGTTTCCAGTATGATGGTAATCATATGGACTGGTTTACGTTTGGTTAAGCCACCACACCACAACGAATGCCGATCTAAAGTGAAAGAGCAATAGCTTGCCTGGTCGGAAATTCTCTTTAATGTATTATTATTCGTTTGGATTCGTTGGAAATGATGATGCTATCGATCTTACTGTGCGGAAACTTAGTTGAGACCATTGCAAATCCTCCTGCCTAGCAAAGGCAATGTCAATGCAAAGCCAACGTTTCATGAAAACGTTCAGCTGTCTGTATGTGTACGTTCATGTCTCATGCGATGTTCCAATTCGTAGTAGTGTAGGAGAACATAAAAGCTGTGTAGAGCAAACAAATCCTCCGCATGAATCATTAATGACCTAAGGCATTGTCTGTTTGGTCATTGTAACTATGAAATGAATAAAATAGTGGCAAGCAGTGAAAGATACATTGTACATATTTAAGAGCCATACAAGAGGGATGAGACTATATGAGACTATGAGACCATCAACGTTTTTATATCATCATGAATCAGATCGAGTGACTCATATTATAGTAGGCATGGCATATCTTATTATACTGGCTAACATTTTGTATTATTTCATAAACATATTATTACGGCAAAGAAGCACGACTTCCGTCATGTAGCACGCAAAATACCCGTTTCGTAGTGCCTATATTATGATCGTGTGGTTGTGAGCGTTAAAAAAAGTTGAGCCGGATATTTTTATATGTACATCCCATTGAGATGGAATAGAAGTTTTAAATGCTCATTTCTTATGAATATGAATGATTGTGGTTCATTCATATGCATGTTGACAAACTTTCCTATGATCCGTCATCCGTGTATATTAGCAAAATGTTAATAGATTCCTGTTTTAAATCGTTTAATTCTCGATCCCGTGAATTAGAAAAAGTCGCGTATTATCTGGCGTATTATTGCTAATACAATTGCAGAGCTTGAATATTGAACAAAAGCCACGCTCTCAGTTCTCATGCTTTATACCTACTAATTACACAGTTAATTGACAGGTTTCCGAAAAATTTTAGGCTTCTTGCCACAACATATTTAATACCAAAACTAAATATTTTTCATACATTTTGCTAATTCTTATTAGCTAACGTACTCTGGTATTGATATTGTACCCAGTAGTTTATTTTGAGGTAAATAAAGTAAAGGTTTGCATACATGCACTCAAAACGGTAGGGAATATATGTACTAAGTATTTCTGCATACCTACACATATTATAGCCATGTTTCCCTCAAACAAGATCTAATATTATAGCCATGTTTCCCTCAAACAAGATCTAATATTATAGCCATGTTTCCCTCAAACAAGATCTAATA
>JABASI010000811.1:0-31720 GCA_019776505.1 Tomocerus nigrus
TTTCAGTTCAATATTTTATAGTACAAAAATATTCACAAAAAATACGCACAAAATATATGCATTCATATAAATATAACTTGTACTTTGCATTTTGCATCCATTCATTTGACATTTTCAAATGAGTAGAAACATGTAGAACTCATTTTCATACTGACAATCCATTTAATGTACGTAAAACTAAAATTGTTAGATAGTGGCTTATTTGAGCGAATGCATATTGTGTTCTAAATCACTTAGGTAGGTAAAGTAAATCAATGGACAGTACCTGCGAACAAAGCAAGGGATGAGAGTTCCTATCTCGACGTCATTGAGATAATTAGAGCAGACGCCATAATGTACCGGTCCTTCCCCTCCACGAGTCCGGTAAGTGACCACGGCCACCGTTAAATGGAGTTCATTTGGGTGAACTAAAGGAGACGATGAGACGCTGTAGAATCTTGGTTGCAGTAAAGGCAGCATCGTGCACAGTACTGTTGCATCTGGATGAACTGATGGAAATTGCTCAAGCACCGTTGCCAGGTGAGGCCAGTGAAATTGTTTCCAGTGTTCATATTCATTCGAATCCTGAATTAACAAGCAGAGGCAACATTAATCATAGAATTAAGTTTAAAAAAGTGAAAATACTAAATAAAACATTTCTATCATCAAATAAAAACTTTTAACCACACAACAAAATTACTTCTTTCAGAAGCCCACTAAATTCATTAATCATTACCAATAACGCACACTGACGTCATTAAATGATATTTTCGTAATTATGCTCCTGTGAATTATTTGATATCTAATTAGTACCATCCTTTGATGATCTGCCACATATCTTCTTATTCATATTAGTTGCTACATAATTAGGAATAACTTTGTTGAAAATGTTTATAGTCAAATACCATTAAAAAGCTTGCTATAGATATTTACAATTTTTAAGATGGTCCTCGGAAATTGAATTGGCTATAAATCTAATCCTTTCTACCTAGCATTGCTTCGATGTTGGTTTGTTCTAGTGGTTGACAAAATATTTATTTGACCAGACCAGTGCAGTGATGCATTGTTTGCAACATGTAAGAATGAAATAATGCTCTTAGCATACAAAATGTTACAGCTCACCTTGCCCAGAGTGTTGAGACGCTCTTTCTCATCTTCATTTTCGCAGCAGCGGACAAGATATAGAAGAAGATTTGGACGAGGAGGAGTTGTTATGTCCAGATAACGTGTCAACATCTGCCTTAAGCTGCAACGTGGCAATCTTTCATGAGGTATCCATTGCTTTTGGATTCCTACAATATTCAGTATTAAATTAATATCATTAAGGCCATAAGACTACAAACATGTTTGCTACATTTAATTTAGCACAGTGTTCAAAAAATAGATCTGAATTTCGGCTTTGCCATGAGGAGCGTTAATAAATTTAGTATATCGCCACCGTCAGTACAATATGTCTCTAAGTACCTCATCAAATTGGCTTAACCCACGCTTAACCGTAAAAGATTTAATATGCAGGTATATGAATGCCTACTGGAAAGGAAAGACCTGAGGGTTGGGAAAAAGTGTTTTACACAAAGAAATGACGATTTTTAGCGGTATAGTGTGAGTGTGACTTATGCGACGCCGGTGGTGCGGTCGTCTCATCTCAACTAAAAGTAGAAAGTAAAGAAGAGCATTGACTATGCTTCTGTAGCATGGGCATAATTATTTCTTTCAGAACAGGGAAATGATTTTTTCATGGTACACAGGCAGTACTTGTCACCACAAAATCATTTTTTGTCAATGAGAGGCATGTAAAAAATAGGACGGGTATGGCAGATAAAAGTCAAGGACAACTGCCCAGAAAACTAAAAATATTTTGTCTAAGGCGTCGGTTATAATGCGAGTACATATATATTTTTCAGTCGTTTTTCTACAAATCTATTTACGAGGTCGAAAACGGGAATGTCTCTGCTGGAGGTATAAAATAGCAGGAGTAATTACAAAGCGTTTCTGAGAGAGTTATAAATGTTACCCATTGGAGTGTGTTTCTCTTGAAGGAGCTGCAGCTGAACGGGTTCATCATTATTTTCTGGTTTGTTGATTAATCGGCTCAAGATAGCGTCAACCAGTTCGGATCGATTTCCTGCCATGATTCCAACATGATCTCCACTGTGGTAGTTGAGGGCCGGAGAGCTGGTATTCTCTCTTAAAACGGTCTTAATGGTCACTCGACTACACGAGGTCCCCACAAGAAAGAACAAGATCAATCAGATGAGTCAAGATTAAAGATAGCGAGCCAAGGGAAAAGCGAAGTCATGAAAACCATGAAGCAAACAATCAATTAGTCTAACATTATTTCCTAATTAAGTTCTTGTAAGTCTCTTGAGCCAAGTTAATTCCCTTCGCTTGATCTCTCAATTATTTGCGACAAAATGCGTTATGACAAGACAGTCAACAGTCAGTCATAATTAATCACAAAACTTAACTAACAGGGGAATACCTTTTAGGGGCAGGGGACAAAAAATTCATATCTTCAAAATACCCAAAAGATGTCTCTATATGTAAATATAGCAATGCATAACATGCTGAACTTGAGTTTTTTAACGAGATTTTGAGGAGGGAAAAAGAAAGCACCACCATTTTTAGAAAAAATACAAAAGCAATCGTATTTATAAAACAACTCCTGTTTCACTTTTTTGATATTTGCTTTTCATTACAAGAAAAGTGAAAGGCAACGGTGAAAGTAACTGTTTTGATGTCTAAATATGCAATATAAAAAAGCACAAAAGGCAAAAGGAGGTTTTTTTTTTAAATTTTTCGTAGCTTTGCCGACAAAAAAGAATAAAAGGACTCGAGAAATTATTCAACACCTGCAGGTGCTCAAAAGTATCCCAGGTCAACAAAGGTGGTTTTTAGTTTCCTGATTTTGAGGTCACAGCACAGCAGTGTCAAATTCCTACTGCTTTGCTTACACATGAAGAGTAGTACGTTGGATTCGCTTATTAATTGTGTGACTATGGCATAGGAATTTTCCATTGTTGCGCTTCAAACTCTAATGGAAAAACTCTCATTCAGCATTTTATACACAGACACACTATGTACATGGTGAATCTACAAAATGGTTATTTTGAAAACGTATAAGTTTTTACTCACAAAAACGTATTCCCGTGTAAGTAGTAGGATCATACTGCGGTTTATAATTAGTAACTACCTAATACTGTATTCTGTAGCATTCTGTAATATCCGTGCTGAATGGCAGAAATACGATTTACCTAAATATTTATTTAGACATTAGAAACTAGAAGTTCACAATGCCCCTTCATATAAAATGCTTCATAGTCTAGTAAAAATTATAATTCCTAGCACAACAGAATTTTATCTGCGTGGGTGAACAAGTATAATAATATATTCTATAAAATACAAAACCTACTATAGCATATTTTGTTTCTTCCCAATTATATTAAATGTAATGCCTTTAGAACTATTAAGAATGCGCTCTTTTTCAATGGGTCGTATCATAGGCAATAGAGTTGAAGATACAATGTAGATGCAGACAAAGCCCATAGAAATGAATGCTTCGCTAAACCCCTTTACAACAGAAAATTATAAATTATTGTATCCTTATACATATTGCAAATTGACCTTCCTATTACTATCCTCGTAGAAGGGTGGATAGGATTATACTTAGTAACAGACATTACTTTTTTACAAGAATACGTATCGTATTATTAAGTTCTATTTTGAAATGAAATATTGTTACAATTGATCTGCAGGTCTGTAGCCTAATTACCTGGCCGTGTATTCATGAAGATTTGTCTTCTCTTCCACCGTGTACATAGCGACTTTGCGGTTGTGGAGTTTGGAAAGAGCTGCAATAAGAAAAGTCACAGCTATAGGAATAGTTAAAAAATTCTATTTGAAACGGTTTCCACTGTCCTACTCGTTTAACAGTATTCACTATTAAATATCAGTAGGAAGCGGATCTTCAGAACTTTCTATATCATAGTATCCTGAATACCCTTGAGCGGGGAAGGTCAACCTCCCCGGTATCCGGATACCGTTCACAGATTACCTGCCCGGTTGGGCAACCTTGATCCCAAATTTTGAACAGAAAGGAATTTGTGCAAAGAATACCGAAATTCAGATTTGGGCTTACAAATCGGGGGTTTGGACAGTAAAAACTTTCACTGTTTTCGCATAGCGTTAATATATTTTTTAGGACTATATTTATATATTAGTCCTGAAAGTGGGCATAAATCCTGATACCAAACGTTGGACAGTTCTTTTTGGTATGCTGGATACAAGGTTTTGGGAACTTTGTCGGTTCGGTATCACTAATACTTTGTTTTGGGTAGTTTTTTGATCTAGTATCATGGATACTGAATTTTGGTCGGTGGACAGGTACCGCACAGCAAAGCATTTTTTGGAAGTCCGGCAGGTAGCCAACTTATACTATAGCATATAAATATAAAAATGTATTAACAGCGAAGTAATTTTGAAAATATACCTTGAACTTCTTCATCTGACGATTGGCAAGGAAGGAACCTAACAGATTCCGGAGAAAGCGTATCTGACTTCAAAGCTGCAGATATTTCGGCCATGTTCTTGTCGCAATCCAAACAGAAATTGTCGCAAGCAACCTGTGATAAAGAGTTACAAATTAACGAACTCTTCGTGGTCTTTATGTATTTTAAGACATTATTTGGCATTGTGATAATCACGCAAGATTTAAAATTGAGTGAATAAATTAGTACGTGACTCACTCTCTTCATTCGAAATTTTGTAAAGATTGCCTCGATTAACAAAATTTACTGACTGTGCTACAATGTTACCTACCTACTCTAAAATTTAAATGGTGGGCCAGCCTTAGACCAAGCATATTCTGTCGGATCTTTTGCTACCCGGCAACCCCAAATTATTTATGGCCATCGCAGCCTGCAAGATCCACCATCAGTGAACAAAATAATATAATTTGTTTTTTGTCACAAGTTGTCAAAGATTTCGATTCACATCGTGCCATTGGTAACAGCAGCAATGGCTATTTCGCTAATACCTTACTTTTCTTACATTTTCCACTTATTTTTAGCAAACAAAATAAAAATTGGCAATTTGAATTCTTTCATAAAGTCGCACTGGATTCATATATTTTAGGAATTACAAAAGATTGCTGTATATCATAGCATATTACTTATAGTCCTCTAAGAGAAAAAAATATCTCTCCAAAAATTCGGCTTCGAAGCCGTTAAGCGCCGTTCCCATTAAACACACTAGAATTTAAGGAATAAATGGGGATGCTTAACGACCACATGTACAAATCAGCAAGGTACATTAGCATTGTGGTAACTGGAGATAATGTAGATGGTAGTGATGATACTACAGTAAAGTGTGTGGTGGTCGGCTATCGTCACTACGTCCTTAACTATCCAACCAAAAGCTACCGTACTTGGCGTACTTAGGTATATGTTTTTTTTTGTTGGTACACATCTTTTGCCCTGGATTACTAAAAATAATTCTACTTGATAGAATTTAGCTAGAGAGGTCAGTATCTGTTTCAGGAATCGTAAGCTGCAATTATCCGAAAGCATTAGAGGGTAAATAAACATTATTGTTTTTGCCATGTAGTTATTAGTGGTGGAAATGAGATTTAATTGAAGATACCGGAAAAATTTCAGCTGCCCAATTGCGGAAAGCTTGATCTTGTCCTGCAAGTTCATCACCAGATGTTAACTTTACTAATCGGTCTCCTCCTAGTTCTCCCAAAAGATTATCCACGTAACGACCAAACGCACAAAAGTTTGGATAAGCACTGGACCCGAGTGCAAATACAGCAAACCTAAAAAATCATGAGCCGAGTAGTAATGGGCTTACTTCTTACTTGTAATCATAGAGCAACTCTTTATTAAAGCAATTAAAGCTCCGATGCCTCCTATAAACTTTGATCTAACTTAATTTCATAGAATGGTAGTATCAGAAATTAATGATATAAACTTTTATGTAGGTACTTGATGTTTATTAGTGGTCCAGAATTGTCATCCGACATGACATCGGACATTTGGCTTCCTTTCAGCGAATCCGTGCGATCAAATTTCCTATCCAAGGAATGCACCGAGTCCGTTTGACTATTCATTTTGATAAAAGACTTTGATGTCGCCATACTAAAAATAAACGAAAGAATTAAAATATGTGCGACACTGTTACATGTTACACGATAAGTGACGACAGAGTAATACACAGATACATTATTATGAACTGTAATAGCTTACTTAATTCCATATTCATCTCCAGAGTTATTTCCTTGGTTCATCTTGAGGGCGTATAAACTGTGGGCAAATGACTACAAAAAACGAATCTTAGTTCATATTCCATATCAAAGCTTTAAATCGCAATAGCAAAAGCTATCGTACTTTAAAATAGCAATAAATGCTGTTCAATACTAATTTGGACGCTTGTATGATCAATAATTTCCCGTTAATTATACAAAAGCCTACATAATATTTTCATACTAATTGCAAGTATTGACAAAAGCATGTTTAAATTTAAGTGCCTCTTGGCTAGTTTCAAATTTTTTGTACCTCTCCATTCTCTGGTGGATCTCCATTTCCAAACGTAGATGTAACAACAAGAATTAGCGTTTCATGTTCAATATTGATGACGTCATAAGTATCCATGCAGTAAACCTAAATGTAAAATGAATGTAATGATGCAAAGTAGACAATTTCTGCGATTTAATTCAAAAATTTGAAAAGTGTCATTAGATGTACCACTTAAGAATAATATAAAAAAGCTAGGTTAGTGTCTATATGTATGAGAGTATTATATAACCCAATGTATTTTGGAAATAAATTTAGCAGATTTAATCATAAGTGATAGAACTGCGTAACTTATGCTATGTTACTATTAATTTGAAAATGGCATAGCTATCTTTCTATGATATTTACGCTAATTTTATTTGATAATGCAAATAAGTCTCCCATTTAATTGACTTGGAGTTAAAAATGAACTGAAACTCAATTAAATTCAATAAAGTTACAGGGAGACATCTAACATTATTTTAACGGGATAGTGATAGTACTGTACAGCATGGCATCTATCTTGGACGCGATGCAGTTTCTGCAGTACTACATCAATTAAAATCACACGAGTGGATGAATTTCCAGATTGAGATTTTTAGATAAGCCCCCGGAATCAAAACGTTTTCAAAGGTGCCTATATTATAGCAAAGCAAGCTACTGTGAAAGGTGATAAATTTTCTAACACACGAAATCTCTTTTATAATACATTAGCAGACATTTGGTTAGTGGTGGTGGCTCAAAAACGGACAGACTACAAACACGAAATAAGAAAGATATATTATGTACGCAGTTTTGCAGATACACAAGGCAGCGCAGCGCCGTAATAAGTTACCACGTAACGTACAGCTAGGAAATACGAGTCAACATCATGCGGAATGAAATGTAGAATGTGAAAGATTAAGCTTAAAAATAACTTAACCTATCAAATGGTGAAGTATGCAGCAATATATTATTGCAAATAAGAACATTATATTTAATAGTGCCTATTTTCGGACGTTCTAGCTCAGACTACTATACTATGCTATTCTGTTTGGATGCATTTAGTATGAATAAAAGTGGCGGGGTAACGTTATGAATGGGTATCAGCTTCTGAATGTTAGCTACAAGAGTTATTGCCTGAGTCAACAAGCTCAGCAGTCAGCACAAGTGCAATGTCTACAATGCAGCGATCATAATACTACTAAACTATTTATAATTCCCGAGACTTCTCATTTCTAAGAGTATTTGTACGCAGTTCAACATTGTGAGAGTAAGAGCAGGCCATGTCAGATCTGAGGTTTATATTATTATAGACATAATACCGTCGTTATCATAATTATATCAAAAATTGGATATGAATGCGTATGAAAAGTGACGGAGTAGGACAAGATGACAGTAGAATGGAAAGTAGTAGAGCAGTCTCCTGCTCATCCTCCTGTGACTATCTCTCCCTCGTTTGCACAACAAATCTGATATAGGTAGGTATACAGTACCTTACCTACATGTACTATTGTAGTTTACTTATGATTTAGTTTAGCATTTTCTGAGGGAGAAGAAAATGTTAGGTTATGAATGAAAGCGTATCATCATGCCTCACGTTTCGTGGCCACTAAAAATCGATTCAGCCCTTTCAGTTTTGCAGCAAAGGATCCAGTTGTCGAAAATATTAAAGAAAAAGGATTTCGAAGCCCAATAACATGATAAGTAGATTATTATGCAACTATGTCATAATAGTCGACAATGGGTCAATATCCAACATTTTATAATCCCGAACTCGGTCAAGTCGGGTTACCTAAATAGAGCACCTGTGCAAAAAATAGCAAAATCAGTAAATATTTTGCCACTGAAAAACATGTTTAAAAGACTCCTAATTGAATACTTCAAATCTAATTTATTAAGCCTTCAAAAGTTATTGAAAATTGGTATTTTTGCTGATCAGTGAAGGTGCGAACATTTCTCATAAGCGGAGACCAAAATAAACTTTGATTGAATTTGGCCGGGTAGTGCATATAATTCATAAATAATAATAATACTAATATAATTGTGCCACATCTTTTTGCTATTAAATGGGAATTACAGATATGAAATTATCATGGCGACTCCTTTTACTATACTATAATTGAGGATCCGTGTACGGTAACCTGGTACATCAGATTGATTCCAAATAACAACAAATAAATTGAAGTTTCCATGAACTACTAACAAGAAAATAAAATAGAAAATGATATGGGGTGGGGGAAAATAAAGCATACCATTAGCATTTAGCTAATATTCAAAAATATACTCCTTACCTTTTCCAGTCCCTATTGCCTATATACTTAAGTCAAATATTTAAGTTTAACTGAAAAATACTGATGCGCAAATTATGGCTTACATGACATGTTGATAAACAATATGCTTTTTGAAATGTTCGCGCGCTTAATGCTGGTGTATGAAAATATCTCCCTTATCACAATATATTTTAATTTTCACATAGTGAGTACGAAAATCATCTACTAACACACTGTGATAAACTAATTTTAAGAGTTATATCTTTCAGTTATCAGTACTTTATAAATAAAATGGATTTAAGTATTAGTGTGAGTCGACTGAATAATCGTAACGCCCAAACAAAACGGCCATTAAACATCATGAATTGGCAACAGACAACATCAAAAGTAAGAAAAAATCATGGACTGGACTACATTTCAGCTAATGGTCAAAATCGACCAGCAATTCAAGAACCTACAGAGGTATGACTTGTATATTTGAAAATAAAATGGATTGCTTAAATATTTTATGGAGCCTACACCATTTCTTCCCGCATGCTATTATTTATATTTGTAGGAAAGACAATGCGGACCTCGTTGTGAAAAGCCAGGTTGTCTCCTTACATTGGATAGATTTTTCAATATATTCAATGAATTTTGGTCGTATGGGTCTCATAATATTCAATCGTCTATCCTTCTCCGCTTCATGAAAAAGGTTCCTGTGGCAGAAAGGAAAGTCCCACAAAACTTAAGCAAGCGATCATCATCATTCCGGTACTACCTACCAAATCAAGAAGGGATACAGTTGGAAGTATGTCAGGCTACATTTCTATCCACATTTGCTATTAATCGTAGTAGATTGGAAACCTTACAACGTAAAATGCAAACTGGAGGGCTCATGTTTTTTGACGAAAGAGGAAGGCACGACAATCGCCCTTCACGACTTCCTGATAATGTTAAGGAGGCCATGGGTCAACATATTGATATGTTTCCAACATATCTGAGCCACTATCAACGCGAAGAATGTAGTAGTTCATTTTATAGCTGCACAATTTCTGAACTGCATGTTACTTAAAACTATATTAATGCTGTTATTATTTCACTATAATTTTTTCAGCATGGGGATCCAGAGAGAAGATACCTTAGCCCAGAACTGACACTGGTGTCAATGTTTGGATTGTTTTTAGCTGCATATGGACAAGAAGCGGAGAATTGGTTTTGGGCATACAAGCAAATTGTTCGTCAAAAAGGCTTGAAAATTGGGTCCCCAAAAACTGACACCTGTTCTAGATGTGATGAATTCAAAGTTCAAATCGATGCGCTGACATTAGAGGGCAATGATGCAGAATTGGAGAGGGCAGAGCTGGAACGCACTGAACATCAATCAAATGCTGAAAATGGTTACGAGGAATTAGAGCGTGATAAACAGCGTGGCATACTGGACGAAAGTTACGTTTCCCTTACAATCGACTTGCAAGGAGTGAGTAAAAATACAATTAATCTCCAAATTATCTTCAAAAATTATTTCATTTGAGTGAATTTATATTTACAGTTAAAAATTTATAGGCCTTATTTAGTCCCATACTGACTAACCCAGAGTACTACTACTTGCGGAAATATACTACCCATAACTTCGCAATAGTAAATCCACACGGCTTTGCCACAATGTGCGTGTGGCACGCTGCAGAAGGGAAAAAAGGCAGTTCAGAAATTGCAAGCTGTATACTAAAATTCGTACAGGAGAATTTTCGACCATTAGAACAACAACAACGAAGAACGCTTATCATCTGGAGTGACCGTTCAACAGGCCAAAACAATAACAAGTTTATTCTGATTTTATTTCGATACTTAATAGAACACAACTACTTTACTACGGTAATACTACTACTATTGCAAAAACTTACTTCAATTTGTGTATATTTACAACCAACTTGTACCTAAATACTCCTTTAACGTTGTTGTAGATCGAGCAAAAATTCTTGACCAGTGGACATACCTTTCTGCCACCCGATCGCCAATTTGCACTGATAGAGAAGAAGAAACGCACGTCAGCTATCCATTGTCCCGATGATTATGTAGACATCATTCGAGAAGCAAATAAGGAAAAGCCAAATCGTGTCCAAAAAATGAATAGAGAAGACTTCAAAAACTTTTCTATATTGATTCCATATTACACAAAGCCACAATCACTAAAACTTACTGAAGTAAAATGGATCAGACTAGAAAGAGAGCAACCTGACTTTATATTCACGAGATATGAAATGGATACCGTCACTTGGGTAAGGCATCAAGTAACTAGACAAAACGCGATGAATGGTCTGCATTTTGAAAATCTTTACCCTGCACCGATACCACTGTCCGCGGCACTGCTACGAGATTTAAGGACGCTACTGCGCTGGATTCCCTGTCAATATTTACAAGATTGGGCATTCTTAGATGGCTACCCAGAAGCTCAAGGAAACGAGTGATGGTCGTTAACTGTATACTAAATATTATTGTTTGCACTAAGCCCAGAAAAAGTTCATTCATTTACATATATTATACTAACTAAATATGTGAGTTTTAATTGTACAATCCATTGTTTCTTGTCATTGTCTCTTCCATCCACTGCTACTACTGTGTTAAATCTGTTATTTATTTTAGAAATTAAGAGTATTCATTGTTTGATTATTCATGTCTGTACGTGTAACGTATTGCCATTGTATTTAGAATTTAGATTAACACATGTTGGGTTTTACGCATATTGTTAGCGTAATAAATATTCAGAAATAAACCGAAGCTTAAGAATACGCACCACTCATCGTAACATTGCATCATATCCTACTATCAACTATCATTCAATTCAGTCCGTTAGCTTGTTATTAATAATTGTTATTTTTATAAGTAAAATCATAAAGTACATATTATTAATATTATCAGAGGTGTATGACGTTTATCTCGCTACCCTGTATGTATTTTATCCCTAATTTCAATTCGAAATATTGGTTTCCATTACTACAGATTTTTTTGCCAAAATGTCCATCCGATGTACCAGGTTATTGTATGGGGATCCTCAATTAATCTGATCTCTTTCTGGAAAAAAATGGCTCCTGGAGTTTTTGACCTATAAACGCAACATTGATATCGGTGGAAAGCTGGAAAGTTTCTCCAGAGACGTCCCATGGAACCACCAATATGTGGACGATGTCGATTCCCGATTCGAAGATACAGCTCAATTTATCAAAGAAAACTATCGTACATATCTCCGACTCAGAGATGAAAATTGGAAATGTTACACTGGACTTCTCTAGAAACCCTTTCCAGTGTTCCACCATTATCAATATTGTATTCGTAGGTTAAAAACTCCAGGAGCTGATATCTTTTTCCAAAAAAGTAAGAAATTCTGTCGCTTCATAATTTTAAATAATATCCATCCATAGAGATTTGCCTTCCATCAAAGTATTGAAATTTCTGCGGTTCGTATCTACACAGCCACCAACCTTAAGCAGCCTATGTAACTAGAGGCTACTTACTATGTGCAAAAAGCAAATCCAATATGAATTCACGGTATAAAACTACTTGTCATACATATAATTAAAAGGCCTATATGTATTAAGAGGGTGTTAGGAACGTATTTACGTGTAAGGACGAGCATTATGATAATAATTGTTAAGGTATCAATGGATTTAAATATTAGGCTGTTGAATGGTTCTGGGAATGAAATATTATTTTGTATACAAAATTTGACAAGCTGGATGAGTGATAAAGGAGAGAGAAGGACGGCGGAGTGACGGAGGGAGAAGATCAAATCGAGAGCAGCACAGCAGAGCCGAGCCAAGCCGTCTGCCTGCCACATTATCCACACAACCAATTCACTTAGAGGGAAATCTGAGGGAAAACGTCATTCTGGAATTCTAAAGCCGACGTGGGCATTGAAGAAAGCATTTACGGGGAGAGAAGAGTCGGCTCGCTAGTCAAGTCAAAAAAGTCAGTGGCAACCGGCACGAACCTGAGAGTTGAATGCATGTCCGAATATTTCTCCCAGTCGCCTGGCGTACATTTCAGATTTCCCCGTCTCCGTCCCGTAGAGAATAGTCGCCTTCACCCGCTTGGAAAGGGCTTTCCCGAACAGCTTTGACGTAAATTTAACGGCACGGGCAATCTCTTTGAAGTGGAATTTTCGTCGAGCCGTTTTACGGTTTTTGGTGGATCCAGAGCCCCCGCCTCCATCCCGCTGGCTAGACGAACTCTTCTTCCAAACGTGTGTCTTCCAAGCCGCGTCCTGGTACTCGTAATTCGGCTTCAAGTGGTAAAGGGCCATTTCCTGATGGAACACTGGAGTGGCAGAACCGGACATCGGCGGAATTATCCACACCCAGTCAGCAGGACATCCGCCGCGGACTCGCATCTCGTTGTCGTAGTGCTTCATAAACGACTCCGATGCACTGTGATGATCCACCACGGTCACTCCAGCTTTCTGCACCCGCCAATTAAACACCGTTATAAACACAAATCTCCCAACGCTCTGCCGCCACACAGCAGACACAAATGCTTCCGGAATAAATGTTCACTCTCCCACATAATGATGATTGCCTTCTCCTGAAATGCCTACCTCCTGTCTACCAACACATCTACGTCAATAGGAGACACCTCTTCCCCGTTTTCTACCAGAAACACAAATCCCTTC
This sequence comes from Tomocerus nigrus, assembly GCA_019776505.1. Taxonomy (NCBI): domain Eukaryota; kingdom Metazoa; phylum Arthropoda; class Collembola; order Entomobryomorpha; family Tomoceridae; genus Tomocerus; species Tomocerus nigrus. The sequence goes on from JABASI010000811.1 coordinate 13,428, forward strand.
CCTTTTTCAGTGCCGCAGATAGATATCTATCTAATATTACTACAGATGTTACCCGGTTACCTTTCTACAATTCACCTCCTGCAATAAAGATCGTATGAATTCAATAGAATTTCTAATGCTAATTAATTTGACCTCAACATTCACGACATAAATAATCCTGCACTGCATCACGAAACTTTAATTTGACGATTATGCAATCTTTTTGTAAACAGCCGTGTAGGCACTAAATAGGCACAGGCACCAGCACCACTGCTGGCTGCTACTGCTGCATCTTGGTTATCGGCCATAGTGAGACTGTGAGACTATGTCTTCGTGGATAATATTAGAATACTCCTATTGAGACTACTCCAATGATAGTACAACCCTGTGTTGTGTCTTACTTAATTGCCGTAATGCAGCTCTGGAGAATTCTATTAGAGACATGTTTTTTGTAGGTGTGCTTGACATGCAGTTGTAATTTCGTAATGCAGACAATCTTTTCCACAGTTGAATGCTGTTTCTCTTCCACTTCCTACATCATAAAGTTCATTGCATGTCGTAAAAAGGGAATTGTTCATGTTCTCGTAAACCTAGTCAAGTGGGAAAGAAAATATCTCCTAGCGAGCAATGATTTCCCACCCTTTCTCGCCATCACACATGAATTCTACAATTTAATTTAGAATCACGACTCACCTGATAACTGTGTAAGACAGCCAGGTTAAGCTCGACCATTGCACGATCCTTCCAAAGTGTTGTCGGGTTCTTTGTATCGAGTCCCATTCTTATTGCCACTTCCTGAACATATCCAAAACATCATTTTGTTAAATATTCTGCGACTGTAAACATTTTATGACGAACATTTTACAGTTTACTTCAGAACTCTCGCTAATTATTCAAAATTTTAGATTTTGCATTGTGTACACGGAAATAGTAGATATGATTTTCAACTTATACTAGGTACTTCGACTATAACTATTCGATCTTCAAATACATACATATATTATACATATCCTCGTCATTAAGCTACATAGCTCGAAAGTGATACTGTTTTAGCTATCCTCCATTAATTTATTTTTAGCTTACCTAAGTATAATATAATCCATGTTGTCTGATTCCTGCCATCCTGCCTGAGAATTTTTCGTGCTATGGTTTACAACTACAAGGTAGATGAATTCATATTAACTACTTAACTACATAACGCCGCAGAATGCTGTCCTTATTCACAGTCTAAAACTTCATCATAATAATTATTATTCAAAGTAGCTTAGCCCCTTTGTATAGGAATGTCCTATCTGTATGTCCGTCTGTCCCTGGGCACTTTAACTTTTGCACGGACTGAGGTACATCGCTCAAAATTACAGGGTCATCTATAGGCTGGGCCATCCTGAGGTCATCTCATGAACGCATTGAGATACGCCGTTCAAATTTTGTTCACGTACTACCACGGCCTGAAGAAGACTAAATATGAAAATGGGGTCAATATTTCTAGGTCAACGGGGTTATTCTAAGGACTTATCAACAACAAACCGCGGGTAATTACGTCATTAAAACTTCGTGATCACACTACTAGTGTCAAAAGTAACATGTAGTACGTACATAAGGTCAGTAGGTCGAGGTATCTGTCGTTGTGCCTTAGAGCCAACTCTGTATTAGGAATATCCGTTTTACAATGGTTCATTATTATTATAGGTAAGCATTTGGTGTCGGTATACTGATCCCCATTTTTATCGAGTGAACGACATCGTTTCCTATACAAGTTGCAATGCATAAAAGGATGTCACAGTTACAAATTGACTTTGGCAGAAACAATGCAATATATAATTTCTATATTAGTCTGCTTCAAATGCTACAACCAGATTCAGACATAGAAATTAGTGAAGCCTCAAACTTGAAAACATTCGAGTGTGCGGTTTGAGTTGTTCACGAAGTTTATTACATATCAAGTTATCAAACACAAGACGCCTTAATTGATCGATGGGGTATATTTAAGCGGATCTCGAAAAGATAGAGGAAAATAGGGGAACGGATGGAAGGATTTGATTATGACAGAAGAGCACCCTTGACAGATCACGTTGCTAACAAGGACGGGGTGTAATTAAAAGTAAAAATAGATCCAAACAAAGTTCAAGTAGAAATGGGGTATTACCTCAAGGACATTGTATCGATGAACGTCACCGAGATCTCGACAGCCAATCTCTGTGCCCATGTACCAACCGTTGAAAGGAGCAGCGGTGAATTCCAGTCCACCACAGTCAAAAAGCATGCCAGAAACGGCAGGAAGGGCATACCATCGTATTTCCATCTCAGGAAACCACTCAAAACTGTAAAAAGCCATTCACACAGAGTTAAGTATATCTCAGTCATGATATACCACACACCTCGCCAAGATTTATTCTTTGAAAAATGGTCCTAAATGACTAGGTATCACCCTAACTAATGCATGCAATTTCAGAACAGTAGACATACTTATTTAAAGGATTCCTTAGCTGTTTGAATACCAAAAGGATACATTTTACAAAACATCTATATAGTTGCAAGCATTTGTTTTACTACATCCTAGATAGGTAGAAGAAAATAATATACTTTGTCCTAGCCGATATAAGTATCTGCTAAATTCGGAAAATCTTCATTCATCTCGGATTACTTGATGCCCTTCATCTTACTCTGTTCACGTTTTGCATACTTATAATAACTACTAGATACTAAATGATATTGCGTAATAATGGAATTTTCAACTTCTATGTTCAACACGAAGTTATCGTTATTTCTTAGCCTAGTCATATTGCTACTATTTATTAAGCAGATAATTATGCCATTCTGTTACAATAATATGTTAGTTATAAAACACGAATTTACTTGGGATGAATGATTGGAACTTCCAAGATAAGTTCTGACGGAATCTCGAAATACTCTGGATCGTGTCCATCAGCAGAAAGAACAAGAGGTAGAATGTCCCATTTGGTACCCTTTCCCTTCCATCCCAATTTTATGCAGACCTAAAATTAAATAAGCCATAGCATTGTAGCATATGAATCATAAGTTAGGAATTTCCCAAACTTTATCACACACACATATATCTATAGTAAGCATATAGCGACAACAATTTATTCAAATTAAGGGTTTTATTATTATTCACCGTATTCTCTTTTCTGAATAGAACGAGAAGATTCATTGATAGAAATTATTTTGCAAATATTCATTAAAGGTATAAGCACAATCCATATATTTCATTATACATTTTAGTCCCTAGTAGGTATTTAAAATTATAGCCAATTTATTGAACAGAAAATTAATGAAGTAAATATAAACATTACCTCTGTGAATTCGACACTGGCAGGATCACCAAGTATTGTTCCGTCAGAGTTGCGATAACCTGCGTAACTGAGGATCTGAGGATTCCATATTCGAAAGTCATGCCTACCGTCTGTTCTTTGAGGAAATATTGTGATTGCAGAGCTACAAGAAGCAGAAAATAATGATTAAAATAGGAAAATGTGACTCATCCTTCTACTTATTTGATTTTAATTAAGTCTATTTTTAAGGCTTGCGTAACACGTTGCGTCCTATTCTCTTTATTAAATATTCTCTCGAATTAATCGGCAACTCACAGGATTTTGTTTACAAAGCCAATGTAGAATTCCCTAACCAAAGTCTACAGTATTATTTCCAGCGATAATGTCGATGTTGCTACACAAGACTCATCATCACTCATGACTAGGTTACTATCACAAAGTTCCCTCAACCACACTTGGCAGTTAGAGCAAAAGGTTGCAGCCGAACGAAAATTGTCTATTATCAAGTATATATTGGTATACCATGAAGACGAAGATTTAGATTCTGTTGCATAAGGTTGAATTTAAAAATCTAGGGACTAGTATGAAATCCCATTAGCATTGTTTAATTAGAAATGGCAGTCAAGTATATTATGTTTTCAGAAACCATTGTATTTTTATATAGCAAACTCTACCACTTACGGCTATCATTTACAATTTAATGTACGTTTTTAGAAGTCAAAGCATGTATTAGAAATATTCAATAGGTAAAGTAAAACCATAGCATTGAATTTTTAAAGTGGAGCTGCAACTGTTTTGATAAGGTGGATCAGTTCATGCTCTGCCTATTCTAATTCTGACGGTAAATTCTCAAACAAACTGCTTTGAATAGGGGCAGCCATCCGTAGTAAAGAAATTCTCTACTTCATAGTTACTGCAATACAGATACATATTGTGACAATAACTAACTGTCTACTTATAATATATTAGTTTAAGCTCGTCCTGTTCAAGATATGCCTTAAATATACTCATACGTGTACTAGACAGAACAGAATTATTTTCTCACTTCCAACAACTGAACTTTCATCCTTATTATACGTCAAGGAGTCTTATGTGTCTTATTCATAGGTGGAAGAGGGTGGTGGTGACGTCGGGGTTGGGGGAAGGGGTTCCGTCAAAGGGGGAAGACACAATAGCATTAAAATAGAAGAATTACACGACATGCCATAGTATCCGCCTGGCTTGTGTGCGACCTTTCCCCCTTCCACCTGTGAGATTCTGACCAGTACTTTAGAAATGTATTTAACAGCCACAACCATTTCGTTGAAATTTAAAATCTGATTCCATTTGTACTCCACATTTAATGATTTATTTGTATTTGTAATGCAAATATTTTATAGTAATTGTCTGTTTGTGTTAAGTAGCTATTGAATCATAAGCTTGAATTGAGTACAATACAGTTTAGTTATTAGGCAGTGGTTACACTGACTTTTAGCATCAACGATATTTATTATCGGAGAGAAATGTCTGTACAATCTGTCCTCTGTCCTTGTCCGAAAGTTTACACAACGCATGCGCGAGTCAGACACCAGCATGCAGCAGCAGCAGCCTGCTAGCCAAGAGGCAGCAAGCCAGCCAGCATCCAGAAACATTGAAAGGAAAAGAGGAGAAGGCGACTGTTTTTTCACCACTGCCTGTCTACATCTTTGCTTGCCAGAGTTTATTTTTATTAGGATAGTAAAATATTACATTAGGTACCTAACTGTAAAATAGGTTCATAGGTGTCTTTATTACTTCTTAGGATTATGTGCACGGCATGATGTCAACATTGCTTTTGGGATCAAATCATTTTTACAAAATAGAAAGCGTCTTGACTATTCTACATACAATTGGATTGGATGAAGAAATGTTTTAGCCTCATGCTCCTGCTCTCCAATGAAATGTCATTTTAATAGATCACTTAAAATACTTTCATAACTTCAAAAAAGCTTCAAATTTAAAAGTTTGAGCGGCATAGACAATAACTATAATCTGATAAAGAACCATGTTTCCATGAAGGTTTCTACTCCTACTCCAACTGGCATCTACTCTACACTCATTTCCATAAGTTCATAATAATACTATTATGGGGTAACCAGATACCATTAAAGTAAATACCAAATGTGTAGATGTAGAACAAAGATTATTGGGCGATGTTAATTTTTTTATAATTTTTTACGGTGCCTTTTCTTGTGACAAAACTTTCTGTACCTATAGGAATTTAGTTTTACTAATGTATTGATGAAATAGCAGCAACGCCAATAGCAATTTAAAAAGAAAGTGAAATTGTAATCGGAATAGTAGGATATGTTTAGTATTTATTCCCGTCTTCCCATGAGTCGGAACGTATTCCAAGCGTTTCCTTCTGTTTCTTCTCTTCGAGGGAAGGACAAAGCGTTATAACCACAATACTTTCTCAATAGTTGAAATTATTGTATTGTACTTGCAACCAAGTCCAGGGAGTTTAACAATATGACTGAGAAAGGCAATGGAAATTATGCCAACGTAAATCTGGGGAAAGTTACATGATTTCTCTTGCTTTATCCTTTGGGCTGTTTGGGATTGCAGTTTCAACTGAATCCATAGTCCCACTGTTTACTACAATAAATATCAAAGCACAACAGTAATTTCAAGAGAAAGCTACTCTCCTTTCAATTGACATGTACATAAAAGAATGGCGAAAATTCTTCTATAGGTCAAATTGACATGTGGGATATGTGTGTAGGGATAGGTAGAATTTATAGTAGACTTTTTGGCACAATATGGGTTTTTGTATTTGGTTACTATTCAGTTCCTTTCTACAAAAGCACAAAGCCTAATGTTACCTACCTATGCATGTGTATAATATTATTATGGACGATGAAAGGATTAGAGTATACCTGTGTCGGTATAAGTGTATTAAGGCACTCGCACTGCAATTGATAAATAATAGAGGGGAATGGTAAAATAATGTGATGTAATGAACAACTTACCGAATATTTCCCTTGTTGGTGGAATATTTAATGTGTTTGCAAACGGCTTCGAACATTCCGGTTGTAGTTGTAACACTTCGAGCATCGAAAACCTGAAAAATCATCCAACCATTCATCCATGGAATGCATTACTCGCTATTTGTCATTTTATTCTTTCTATTGCATTATTTATTCTATTGTCCTTGTTCTCATACGATCTTTGGTTCATGTCATAGACATTTCAATTTTGACTCTTCTAAAAATGACTTATTTATTATGCGCATATTTTTATCCCGCTATCGAATGATGTCCAATTTAGATACTATTTTTAAGAATAATGACGTCACACAAGAATATACGTAGGTATAGTATAAAATCTACACGGTGAGAAAAATATTAACGCCTTCGTACCTGTAGTTTTGCCCATTGAATTCGGCCGATGCATCTGACAGAATTTCTCCAAGCAAGTTTAGCACCATAAACTAACTCTGTTTCCGTCAAGTCGTAAGTTCCCGTATCGTCAATGAGTTTAAGAACTTGTTCCCAACGTAATTTGTGGGATGTCGAATTAAATCTAAATGGCATTCAAAAAACATTGCATTTTTAGACAATTATTCCTAAGGATTTCCCCAGTAGTGGCTATTGGCCAACCAATATGCAATTTTTTGCTTGTAAAAGTAGTTGAGCGTCTAAGTGCAGACACACTTTAGCTAATGACTCTTTCTTTAGGATAACGAACAAAGGAGTGAAAGCGAAAGCGTATGCTAGCTCAAGAATGAATGATTATAGTTGTTGTTGTATGACAAATACCTCAGCCAGTACATCAATGTACACAACTCTAACACAATTACCTAGCAAATACTGCAGCATCTTTGGAAAAGAGTCAGAGAAAAGCTGAATTAAGCAAGTTTCAAGATTATGTTGAAAGAAGAGAGAAAGTCCTCAAGGGAAAGGTAAGAGAAAGTCGCAACTAATAGAACGTACATGGAAACTTGTATACGACAAGGAATGATACATTTACTTTCTTTCTTTGCTCTCTGATCATACGTCATTGTTGTTAGCACCCTCGTGTACGGAACTCGCTTGTGTGGCTACCAATGCTACCTATCACTTTGTAAGAGTCGGCAAGGTGCGACGAGAAGAGCAAAAGTACATTCCATACCTAAGCACTACTTTCTTCTCTACTTTTATTTGCCTTAGCTGTCACCAGGAACATGTAGACGAAGAGTAATTTATTTAAAATTTGACGTAGCGTTAAATCGAAACGAGGGAAAAACACAAGTACCTTTTCACTGTCTTCCTCCACTACAAACTTTTCCTCGCAATTTAATTCAAGCATTTCTAGTGGATAGATTATACTATCATGTTTCTTGATCTCCAACTCCACACTTACCCTTCTCAACTCACATCTCAAGTAAACACGAGTTTATCTCTCCATTGTGCATTTTCCCCAAATAAACGGATATTACCCTCGTTTAAAAATACCAAGAAAAGAAAAAATCTGCGCAGTTAAAGACATTTGGAAATGCATTTATAAATTATGAATGTATGGCCTCAGACAAAATTTGAAGAGGATTTCCTATAATTTTAAAAAGCAGTATATTATTTCAGATTTAGTTTGCATGGTCCTAGAAATCCAAGTTCCCTTGATTCATCCTCTGCACTCAATCGTGAATCCACAGTTCATCTTGTCTATCTCGCTAAAAAAAATGTCGCAGAGTACCTAGGTACCTAAGTACTTAGAAGGTAGAAGTTATTGCATGCAAAATTATAGCTCAACCTTTATTCTATCTACACATCTTCGATCCTCTTAACTTTTGAATGACTCCGACTCTGAGAAGTCCTGTGACTTTTTTCATTCCATTTCCTACTCGTGTTACATTGGATGTCTTATTTCGAGGAGGAAACTCTACTCCCTCTTATCTACTTATCTCCTTTCCTGAATATATTCAGCAGGAGTAAAAGTTCTGCATTTAGACGATATTTATTTGGATACATACGTTCCTATGTACTCACAACTTTTAGTCGTGGTAATTAAATTTTGTTTTGTTTGAAAAGGTTTCAGCCATTCTTGCTGCTGCCTGTAAGAGAGAGATTTACGAAATAACTAGCATTGACAGCGACTCTTTTGCCTGTGGCTATATGTAGTACGCTATGTAATGTATAATAAGCAAATATGTAGTGATGAGTATAACATATAAATAGAATCTCGTTTGCAAACTTGTTGATCGATTACTGATTTTTACATGCATTATATTTATATCATTATTAAGTGAGTAGCTAATAGTCTGGTACAAAATTCCGGAGTATACTACTCACATATGGCCCAAATGATAAATAAGATGGTAGAAATAACAATAACGATGCAACGTTACATACAAAAGCAAAAATATTTCTTCATAATCCATTAGTTTCCTTGACTGACTGAACTCAATCCTGTTTCAAAATATCTAGAAAGCAGAAATGATAAAATTGGCTATTAAATACTCTTTGCCAGCATCGCTTATGAATGCATTTAGCCTGTATTCTATTTCATGCCAAAAGCGGCCACAGATGGTGACTAGCACGAACACAATCAAAATAAGCTATTTAGTCGGTTAAATGACAAACAAAGCCATGAACAGTATCTATTTTATGCAGAGATGTGTAGTCTCGCATTTTTTTTCTTATTCCTGGATAAGGTTACTCTGCTTAGTAACAAAGAAGAAGACATGGAAAACGAATAAAGAATATTGAACTTATTTGGCAGCGGACCATCTTGTTTTGACAGATTTCCGTTTGAGTAAAGATGGAGTATATTACGAAAACTAAAAATAGCTCTATGCTCATTTTGACATAAGTGCAATTTAATATATTAGTATATCTTTTCCTGGACTAAATATGTCTTTGGTAATAATATTGCTAATATAAAACCTACTTGACAGTTTATGTAGATGTGACAGTTACATATGAGTGAATTCCTGTTCCCTTGTGCCAACTATTTGGAAATGGCCTTCCTTTGTCCAATGAAATTTTGGTTTTCAATCGGATTGACTGATTGAGCTGTGACACTTAGGTTAGAAATATCCCATAGAGCTAAGCCTTTTTACTTATTTCACAGCGAGCATAGTAATATTATAGGAAATACTTGGAACTCTAATCGAATCAAGTTATCAGCTTCCTTATATGCGTAATGACATTTGAGCTCCCCCAAAGTTCATCTTGTTGTTAGCATTACAAGGAACAAAGAGACCAACCACACAGATTAGGACAGCAGTAAGTAAATAAATAAAAAGCAACCGTAAAAAATAGAAAAGAGCATGAACCTTTTTATAGAGGTATAGTATTGGTCGAAAAAGTCTTTGGCGAGCCTCTTTACTTCTTCTGCTGGACGACATGTCTCTAAATTTGGTCGTGAGCTCGGAAAAGATACTATGCTGCCCAAGCACATTTGCTCCGAACATCGCACACTCTGAAACATCAAAATAATCAAAATACTTTTCAGTTTATAGGCAAAATCATAAATCTTTTCTATTAGTGCATCACTTATCACAAACTTATATGTATAATAAAATGGTGTGATGATCATGATCCACAACCACAGCCCCATATAGAATTCAGGCAACAAGACTTAGCTATTTCATTTCATTACCTACAAGTTTTTCCATATGAGACAATAATGTTGTGTAGCCGGTAGCCTGACAAATACAGATATAGCAAAAGGTAGGATATGTGAGCCATTTTTAACCGACCGAATAGGTAGAAATCTTTTGCTTTTGCTTTTGTCTTATAGAATTTCAGGTTTAAGCTTTTGCATATTTGCTAAACTTGGATCCCTCCACTAAGCCGACTCAAACAAATGCCCCAAATTTATATCACATGAGCATAAAGTGTTTCCGCAAATGTCTCTTAGGTGGGTTACCGTTGACGAAATTATGGTATAGTCAAAATTGGACAATATTTGTTTTATTCGCCCTATTTTTGGATAGCGGATGTAAAAAAATAAGGTTTTCAGCCAATGTGATTGGATTGGATTTCTATAGAAAACTTAATTTATTCAGGACAGCGTGCAACCCTGCAATTCAAGTTTCGAACAACTTAATATTTTTATGTGACATTGGTTATGACCCCGAAGATTCAGCATAAGCTAGTTAATCTTTTAATGTTTTGAAGCCTTTTGCATTTTCTACGATTATTTACTTTAATAGTTTCCAAAACAACCGTTAGGGAATGATAAATGAATAATTTTTAACATTTAGATACCTTTAATTTGACCAATTTTTTAGTGTTTCCCAAAATATTTGTCTTTTCAGAAGACAATAATAGGAAGGAAAAAACATTTAACTCTGTTTGATTTAATTAAAGGATACACATTTTAATTGGCACAGGAATAAATTGTCGACTACCACTTGGAGTATTTGTGTACAGCTTGCTTTTCCGGGCTTTGGTGAGCAACTTACTTTCCTTTTATATCCTCAATAACTTTTACCGCTGTACACAATATTGTAGGATATTTCCTTTGATATGCACCTTCTTAAATATTTTCTTCCCGATTGTCTTGTATCTGATGAAATACATATTGCTAAGTAGGTAAATAGGTTTAGTAGACTTTTTTTAGTGACCATGAGATGAAGTAGTTAAATGAATAGAGGAATATCGATATAATAAGTAGAGGTACACGGTAAATGCGAGCAGGCAATATTGAGCTTAAAAGGGGATGTTACGTAAATAGTGGAGGAAGGAAGGTTACGGTTTAACAGGTACTTGAGGGGTTTTGGTATTATTGGGCGATGAAAATATGTGTAATATGGTCTAAATCGGTATTTGTCCATAAGTAGTTTAGTAGGTAAAGTAGGAGTGTCTGTTGCGCGTAGAGATTCCCTTCACCTCCAGCAGTGACAGTTTACGTTAATATGACATGTTCTCTGGTCGAGTTCTGGTTTCTTCTGATTTGATCTGCTCTAAGTTGAGTGAAAGGAACAAGTGGGCAGGGGAAACTTGAGAGATGTGGAGAAAGTTGGGAGAAAGTGTTGAGAAATATTTCCTTTCTTCGGATGTGGAGAGAAAAGGACAGAACAAGGAGACGGTGAGGGACAGTTTCCGATTCCTATTGATTTTTAAGAATGTTCTTATTGTCCTGCTATAAGAACATTCTTATAGCAGGACAATAAGCATCTCTTAAGTAGAAGAGATGTTCCTCCACTCGCTAAGCAAGGCTTTATATTATATCTCATCCATCTCTGAATTCCTCCTCACATCCATCCATCTCCGACTTCCCTGCCTCTCTTATTCTGAATCCTGCATTTACTTTCCTGTCTCGTTTCCCTTGGCTTCAGCTACTACACCATACCACCACCACCACCGCTCTATATACAATGACCAGACATATACTACTACATGCCCTTATAATAATAATACATAAGATGCCATGTCTGTCGCTAGTCCGCTCGTTTGTCGTTTTGTGGCCAAAAAGTGATTTCACTTCTCTATCACTCTCTCAGCCCGAATTCCCCATTTATGCTCAATGTCTTTTTTATTTCTCTTATATGGAGGTTTATAGGGAGTCTTTGTTTTTCTGATTTCTTGGCTATACTTAGTCTCGCACTCGCCTTTCCTCACTCACAACTCCTTCACGTACCTCAAATCCATTTTCTCCAAAGACAGATACGGACAACGAGACTCCTCTCATCCTTAGATTACGCCTAGCCATTTTTTATTATCATTCGGATGCACTTTGAAGTTCGTGAATTCCAGATATCTTTATCAATGGACTGTGTCAACCTGAATTTATTTACAGAATACAACAAAGCCCTCTGCCTGTCCTTTCTCATTTCACATCCCCGAATTATTTTCCCAGCAAATGAGCCATTTCTTATTTGTACACAAAAATCCATGTCACTAACACTCTAAACCATTAATTGAAAATAAGCTCACATTACCGAACAACTACTGCTGGTACATACAGCAATTAACATCAATAACAAAAGCATCTATTTACTTATTTACTGCATATTTTTCACATACCGTTAATGAAATACCTAAGCGTCCTGGACAATACAGGAAGTACGACTTTTATTACCAGGGTTAATAATATTTAGTAAGTTTAGTTATAAAACGATGTAAACCAACGAAATTCTTTTCACGGAATCTAACCTGACAATAAATTAGTTCCAATTCCAAACTTCTATTTGGCGTCGCTATGAAAAATTTAGGTATTTAGACAACACACGATAGGAATTCAATTCTAGTAAACAATGTCAACGAAATCTAGACCGGAAGTTTTATTATGAATGGGAATCGACATCCAAGAAATTAGAAAAAGATATTTTCCCTAATTATCCATTGTTTTACCCCTTTTTACTATACAGGAATCTTTAAAGTCTCATAATCCGAGCAGTGGCCAATGAAATGAAGTTAATGTTTCAATAAGTAAAGTCCAATAGCAAGCAAATCCAATTAGCGTTTCATTTATTATGTATTCACAGGATATTTATGTCAATTATAAAGGATTGGGTAACACGGTCGGAGACCAATATTGCTACGTTAAAATCCAACGAGGGAATAAGGAGCTCAAGGTTAGCATAAGAGTAAACAGTTTTTCTACTCGTCGTTGTCCTGTGCCTAGTTCCTACGTCATCTCGGGATGCTGTATTAGGTATGTTGGTAAACTAAAGATAAATAAAAATCCGGAATTTACTTAGAGGCACCTCCTTATGCTGCACCTAGTGTGTATGCAATGTACGTAGCCTATTATAATGCGCCTGCAATATTAAAGACATTTGAAAGTATAGGGCGGACTAGGTGTAGAGGTATAGTTTGCATTTTGGTGATTCATGGAGCTCTTTCAGTCATTTATCTCGCCGTCGAATTCCTATTCGATTCTGTTTTATTTTAGGAGTAAAAATATGTTTAGCTAGAGAAGAGTCGGGAAGGAGAGGAGGCAAGGCACAGACAGAAGTAGAAGCCACAGCCAAGTTGCCGTCATTGAGACGTGAGTCTTTTCGGTGCAAATCCGATTGCCACCTTTTATGTAGATATTATCTATAGCTTACTGACTTCTTTATAAAAGTAGTTGGCTATGGGTTCAGGGTTCATCCTATCTTCCCCCTCTGACAATAACAACGTTCCAAGAGGAGGTGAGCCAGTCTAAACGCAGAGTACACATGTACAAACGTCTTCAACACAATACTCCTCTATTTGCATTTCTCTGTCTCTATATTCATCTCCGTGGTTTCTATCTGTAGATGTTGCAACTAAATTCGACTATTCAATGTTAACAACTTACAGACACACCTTTCCCATGAATCCATAGGCATATCTAAATAATTTAGGGACGAACCAACCCACTAACCCACAGAATAGATATAGGACAAGCTAAAAATGAATTTAATTGGATCTCTTGTTAGATATTCAATATGTACATAATTATTAGCTTCAGTAACATTCCAACAGGACAAACAAGTCTAAACCTGAAATATTAGTAAAACCGTAATACCTAGTATACGTTGTTGACTAAAGTGGACTAAAATTTAGCAAATTGGCAAATAATATTTATATACAATATTTACCTATCCTCAAGATCGATAGAAAACTTTTAAGTGCTCGCTCAACCCTTAGACGCAACCTTTGTTCTGTATCGTTATCTTTATAAAACTTTAGGAAATCAGAATTTGTATTTCCTCTATTTCTAGTAAAATTGAATAACTAAGTTATTTGCAATTTAATAATTTGCCCAATTTAAACGGTGTCAACGGAAACGTATAATAGTGGATACGGAAATATGGAAAATACCAGTACAAATTTTTATCGTTTTTAAAAATTGGAATGTGGCAAAGAAAAAATGGAAAACGTAACTACTTTTCCTTATTCAGTTAATAATGTTCAAAAGTAATATGTATATGTACTTATAAGCTATAAAAAAAACAAATGTTGCAGTCGATTATATGAGAATGAGTATTTCTTAATAAATTAGTCATGAACAAGAACTTTGGTGGCCCCTTTAAGCCTACCAACGTCCACCAATTCAGGATTAGCTTTCCCGAATTGGATCAAATTCATAATCCAATAGTTGTATTTTCTCTTGCCTTTCTTCGTGTGCTAATACATTCATCAGCTACTAATTGAACCTTTAACCAAGTTACAGCAGGGCACTTGTTACCTCCTGCTTTGCAATAGTACGAGTATGTAATACATAATGGTTCCACTTTGAGTATTCCTGCTCGACGATGCATTCCACTCAGCTTTTGCTATTTCTATAATTTTAAATCAATTCTCCAAAATCTGTATAGATGCTTATTACCCGGCGAAACTACTCGTACGACTTCAACAACTGCAATTTAGTATGGAAAATATTTGAATACTGAATTATATCTTAAACGCAAACGGTTCACTTGTACCATTCTATATCTTCATTGAAATGCTTGCCAGATTCCTGAATTTTGTTGCCCAATTCAATCATTTTAAAGCCATTTTCTACATTTCGGAATTTTCAGTTTTTGAAAACGTGACACTTTCCATCTTTCTGCAGCCATTTTCTGCATTTCTGTTGACACTTTACTGCAGATACACACCCACTTTTTTAGCAATCAACAATCTTAGCTAGGTATTTATTTAGGTTTAAAAGTAAAAGTAAGTGCAATTATTGTACTAATGCTACTTTCGGCCCAACTGTACCATGTATGCTAGCAAGATTCGAGTACCTACATACTATTTTATTATACGCGTTTAGATTCATCATATGACAATAGTATAAATAGTTAAATATATCAATAGTTAAATTGAATGAAACAGTTTTAACGTACGATGTAATAATTATTTAGTGGGAAAATAATTTTTGCTTGTGAATGAGTTCGTATTGTCTTATTTTGTGGACATTGAAATTGTAGAGTTGAGCTTGAGGGAGAAGGAAAAAATTCTTGGCAGTATTAATAGAATTTCCGCCACAACATAAGAGTGAAGCGGCGGTAGAAGTGTTTAATTTTAGGAGGTCTGCTCCTATCTGGCAATGAGTTGAACAATAGTTGAAGTCCATTGTTGTAGGTATGTAGGTTGGTTGGAGAACGAAGTAGCTAGGCGAGTATTGACTTGACATGCCCACATATATCAAATAAATGATAGGTGAGACTCCATTCAAGTTTATTTGAGCTGATGTGAGTTCATTTTTTCATTTCATAGCCTGCTTTCTCTTTCCTAGCTGCTAAAGTCGAGTAAATTGAGTTGCGGCATACATGCATAATATATCGTGCGTCTTCATGCCCTGCATACATCATAACATCATCATAATATTGTGTATAGTCCAATATGCCGTATAAATAGCTCCCTCCTACATAAATAAAGGAGGGTGAAAAGGGAAAACAGAAGAAAAGACATTGCTCCACTCAGGCTGGGAAATGTTATTATGTTCCTTTGCTCCTGTAAGTCCTGCCTGCCTGTATCTGTGTATATTATTATAGGCGAGATCAAGTATATTTACGTATGACCACGTTGCTCTTTTTGTGTCAGCCTTCCTTTGACTCCTCACTACCTCACTCTACGTAGGTAGCTAGAGAAATATTTTCCTCAATCCAATTCACACACCTTCCTTCTTGGCTACGGCCACAATGCATAATATTTCGGATGTAACTGTTGTGCCTCCTCCGTTTGTGCACAGAGACAAGTTCTTGAGAGCCACAGTCGTTTGAGTTGCTTTGCTGCCTGCGTGTATGGAGCTGAGCCATAGCCAGAGAGCTCCTTCTTGACTTGAGTTGATTCAATGATAAATAATATCCTTTATGCTCCCGGTCTTTTACTTTGCCTTTGAGCCTCTCTTTCACTAACTCACTATAAAACTCTCGCACAACTGACAGTCTATTTTGTGTAGAACTGACGCTCCTCTTCTCCTCACTCACTTTCCCTTGGTTTAAGTTGCATGAGTGAGTGCGGTCAAAAGCTCAAAAAGTTAGAGCTTTCGATTCGGTTTAGACTTTTAAACGAGCTGTTTGCTTTCTCTTCATCCCATTCACTTTTCTATGCTTCAATGCCCTCCTCGGACTTCTTACACTTGAAAACATATTTAGCTTACTACTATATACGCAGTACAGGACAACTCACACCAAAACAAGATACGAAACATCTCCAAAAC
Organism: Tomocerus nigrus; assembly: GCA_019776505.1. Lineage (NCBI taxonomy): Eukaryota > Metazoa > Arthropoda > Collembola > Entomobryomorpha > Tomoceridae > Tomocerus > Tomocerus nigrus. Next base: position 29,768 of record JABASI010000811.1, read on the forward strand.
CCAAAATCTTGTACAAATAATATATTCATAATATTATACACACCAAAAACCTCCTGCCACACAGATGGAACTGTCTATGAGAAACGGAAATGCAACAAAAAGACAGATGTACATTTATCAACTATATAGATGACAAAAAGGAATACTTTCCCAACAACCAAATCTACTTACACGTGGAAAAGCTGTTTCAGCCCTAATGGTTATCTTAGTATAAGCATCTTACTATTCAGCAATACTTTTAAAATATTAACATATATTTAGGCAAGTATGGCTAAGGATACTGCCACATTCGTCATTTCACTTCTTTGTACTGATAATAGTAGAAGGACTGCACTGACTCTTTTATGTCCATTGATATTTTTCAGAAAATTTTCGCTCTGTTAAATTCAGTTCCCTTTTTGCTTACATTTAGTCAATACATAGAACATAGAGATATTCGTAAATCATAAGTGAATCAAAAATATTTAGTCATACGTAACTACAGTATCTTACTTTTCTTACTAACACCAGTGTCTATGTAAATAAACACTCTGTGCTTTATTACGTCTGTGATAGTACAAAGGTATTTATAAATAGTGTAGAAGTAGTCGGCAGAAAATGTGTAATCTGTATTTAGTGCATGGCCAGGTCATCATAGCAGTACATATCTAATGAGTGGATAAACGTCTGCTTCCAAAATATCTACCATCAACAGGAGGACTCCCTTCCGTAACATTCACAAAAGTTCTATTCACTTGAGAATTACATCACCTTATTTTGTGTCGATGCAGAGGAAAAGTGACTGGACTGGCTGGATCCTAAGAATTCTAACTCTGTGCAAAGCACCAAGCCAACAAACAGAGCTAGAAGGTGAGCATGACTAAAACGCTGTTTTAAATTCCATAGTTCTTCCATACTATTATTTTCTCCATCTCAAGCAGACCACATTCTTTTGCAATTTTCAACCAATGCTTCTAGTAATACAAAATTTTGTTGTACTTTTCATGCAACTAACTAAAGAGTTGCAGTTACGCGTACAAGAATATAAGAACTGCATTTAAATAGCAAAGCGTACGTGCATCACATTTTTAATCTCAATCCATTACACAAGGCAAAAAGCTCCTGAAAACAATATTATTCCCTTTTTCTACTCTATCTATTTGGAACTAAAAGTAAAACTAATAATTTAGTTTACAGCTCAAAGTTCACACATTCTTGCCACGAAATTGTATTAAGTAGACCAAAATCTTCAGAAATGCTGAATAAAATAGTTGAGAGATGAAAGAAGAAGCCATAGTTCACATAACTGTACTCTTGCATGCAAATGAAGTGATTGATTGATAGTAGCCCAACTGACAGTTGTCAGTAAAGTTATCCACCCAAGCATCATGCATCCTAATCTGCAGGATCTGCACTTATTTGCAAACTGGTCTGACTTTGTTGTTTTAATATATTTGCATGTCGGAGGCAAGAAACAGGAGCAGAAAAGCGTCGGTTAGGTAGTTAGGTCACGTTATTAACAGTTGTATAGCTATTTACTAAGTGTATACTTACTTAATAATGAGACGGCTCAATGGCTGACTCTGCAATATTCAATGCAAAGAAATACATGACGACATCATAAGATAATAATAATGCTATAACTTTTGCTAATTTCCCTGAGAAGTTGCGAAGTGTTAGTGTTGTGCATACTGCAATATGTTCGCAGTAGTTTTAATGCCAATTTTCACTATGCTTACTTCAGATCCATTCTAAACGATCAGAAATTAGAATTGAATGTGCACTATATCATTACTAGATAAGTATGCAACAGAAAATTCTTATCATGTCGTTATATAATAGGAGAATCATTAGCCATGATAGTAATTTCCTTGCGAGTCTCTGCAAGAAAAAACATGTAATCTGGATTTTCTCTTTTACTATTCGAAACGGGAAGGATATATTAAGATAAGAATATCCACAGATCCTAGAAAC
>JABASI010000812.1:0-31713 GCA_019776505.1 Tomocerus nigrus
AGCAGCTTAGTATACTATTATAATACATTCTGAAGTAGATTCAACTCCGCCTTATACCTATAATCGTTACAGTTGGCAAAGGAAAAATGTTATAATTATGTGACAAGTTTTTTAGTTCTATTTAGTTCATCTGTATTAATAACTTATATCAGCTATATCTGTGCGGGTATGACCAAAAGGGCGAATATAGTGCTTTGAATCGCCTAATTATTTATATATGGTATACCTAGGTATGTAGATCAGTTGGTAAGATTATGGTATACCTAGGTATGTAGATCAGTTGGTAAGATTATGGTATACCTAGGTATGTAGATCAGTTGGTAAGATTATGGTAATTACATACCTATTCACAGCAAAAAATGTCAATCTATATTATGGTTGATTTTCATATGCTTCCTTTTCCTAATAAGTAGCAGTTTTAACGTTGATGCATGATTCAACTATGAAATTCAATTTTAATGGAAATAAGAATAAAAATGGATTTACTCCACAAAAAGTTCAACGCAAATAAGTGGTAACAGTGGTAATAGTACGTGTCAGAGAAGAAGATTATCATTAAATAAATTCAGTTTAGAATGGACAGGGACAGAAAAAACATTAAGAAACAGAACCAACATTATTAACGGAGGGTCAAAGTCCAAGTAAGATTGAACATGTCTTTTAATTACTGCATCACTGATAGTATCAGTAATAATGCCTTCATTATTGTTTACTGCATAGTACAATAAAAGTTAATCTTTATTTTGGGGATGTGTGTAATTGGCAAAAGAAATACAACTTTAACCTTTGAGTGAATACATTAATCTCTCAGAAGGCTACATGCACATTAAGAAGTTGGTTAAAAAGATAGCAAGAGTCTTGATTTGGCTTACATATAAGTTGGCATGATTCGCGCAGATAAATGTGTATGTTTGTACTTTGTACTACAACGCTCAGTCATTGTCATCATAATATTATCCTGGTTTGTATTGACTAGACATGTTGACTACTATGCATAAATTTTGCCAGCAGGACAACAATTATACCTATGACTAATTCCTGAAGAATTACTTCGCAAAAGATGCGTTCTCTACTTAAACTACCGGCTAAAAGCGTAAATGTCACCATAAAACTAATGTGGACACATTTATTAGTAGAACCTGCTAAGTTGCTAGAATTTAATTGAGTTTCATGTTTCTTCCACAAACACAAATGTCAAAAACATGACTATAGAGCAATTAAACGTGTATTTTACTTACTTAATTATCCCATTTAATAGTATCATTTTATTTTTATGTACTGTCATCAATAGTCAATCCTTAGCTTCATCAACATTCAACAAGCACTTAAATATTGAACAAAACATCTTCATTACATTCACTACATTCTAAGACTGGATATTCCTGGCAAGGGTGTATTAAACCCAACGCAAGTCAATTACAATTTCACATTTACTGCGAAGACAAAATGTATGAAATTTTTTATTAATAACTATAAAAAACACTGTGCAAAGCTTCCACAGAATAAACATTGCGTTTACACAATTAATTATGTCCAGAATTCCCAATGGAGTAACATAGTTTCATTCAATTTAATTGTTTTCAATTATAAACATTATTAACCTGTTTACTAAGAATGACTTAAAATTATTAATGGATTTGGTTAAGTGCAAACGTAGGCTTTTAAGCATCAATCCATTAAAACAAAAATCAAATGAATATACAGAGTCCCAGGATAAAGGCCTATTTATTACTAATATCGGTAATGGTTCGAAGAAAGGAGGAGATCTTCTGAATGTAGTAGGTGTAATGCACAATTTTATTACGATACATGATCAGCAACTATAACAATAAGTATTTCCTGACAGAGTAAACAAAGTGGGATATGTTTGTGTTTATCCGAATATACATACATATACGTAATTTGCGGAGGCTTATTAATCTACCTACTACCTACATGATACTTATTAAGAGGATGAACACATGGAAGAGGAATTTCACCGCCTACTGAACAAGAAGTGACAGCTTGTGACCTGTCACTTGTGACAAATTGGACAGAAAAGATGTGGTTGGGCCTATGAGTCTCCTTTGGCGCCAGGCTGGCAATTTTCCGAATAGCAAGTCACTACAAAATCAAATTATGATGTGAATCGGCAGCATTAGTTCATCATATTAAAATAAAATCGCATTAGCCACGAAGGGTCAAATTACTTAAGAGATTTTACTGACTAAGATCTTTGTGCACACAAGGGTGTCGTAAATTGAAATGGTTAACATGAAAATCAGAGTAGCTTTGAATTTCATTCATGCACTCAGCGTTTATGCAAGATAAATTAATATGCGCAATTGCATGACACTCGACTTCTCTACTCGCACTAGATTTAGTATAGTTTTAATTTAGAATGCCCATCCCACTGTCGTCATCAAAATCTATTTGCAATTGCAATAAAGTCGTAAACTTAAAAGAGAGTTCATTCAAATGTCATGTCAAATGGATTTTCATTGGCTACATCACACACTCGCGTTTATCCATAACAATTTGGTCGTGCATTACATTCATGGAAAATGAAAAAATGTTTGATTGGAAATAGGATAGCTTTTGCAGCTTTTACAATGAGAAGTTACTCGAAAATCAGATATCAAATAACAGAAATTCATATTTCAATTGCATTACATGAAATTGTCAACCTTCCATAAATTAAACATGAATCAGCACAAAAATAGCCAAAAAAATCCAAATTAATATACCAGAGAACTACAGATATACCAAGAGCCATGTTCTAAAAGTTATGTATGAGTATACGGCATAGTAAAATACAATCTTCTCAAGGATAAACGGGCAAATAAGGGCAGCTTTAGCAAGAAATTACCTTATGGCTGTTTTGTTGCTGATATGATATGTAGATTACTGAGTAGATTTCAATTTATTGAATGAATGTGACCTGACCCAAATAAAAATAGGGAGAAGTACGCATATTATTTGTTTTCTGAGAATTACATTGTTGAAAGTTTCATGAAAAATGATTGTAGATAAAATGTAAATAGATTCATGGCTCTCATATGACTTTACTTTATGATTGTGATTGTATTATTATATCTGTACATATAGTATAAGTAAATATGCATAAATATAAGCTAGATAAATGTATAGAATGTATGAATTAGATTAAGAATTCAAAAAATGTTATAAGTACTAGCTGTATATAATGTATTTTATGAGAGAGCAAGCTAAAAGTACAATGATGATGTGATTTTGAGATGGTAAGGTAGAAAATTAATCGTACAAGTACAAGTCCTGCAAGCAGAGAGTCGTAAATCTATATATTTATGTGCAGAAATGACAGAAAAGTTGAACAGACGGCCTGTCGCCAACCACTATCAATAAGTGAAGCTGAGGCGCGCCAAAGCAGGAAAAGGTGTGTCCTGTCAACTCACCTTTAAACACAATGGAATAATAATGCATAGTATTTAGTATAGTAGTGGATAGTGCAGAAAAGAAAAATATCAGGCCACACACACAAGGCACGGCATCATAATACGAACTGACGCCCACGTAGAGTATGGAAATTTGCATGCACACCTGCAAATGAACAAGGAAAGCCGACTGTAAACACAAGGAAAGCGGCTTACGACTTTATCCACTACCTACTAAACTACTAACACTCGTTCAGAAGAACGAACGATGATAAGTAACGTAGCGTAGGCCGTAGAATGCAAAGGAATGGAAAAATTCCCGAAAAATTAGCGAATTACTTGGGAATCTTTGCGAAATTAATTAATTGCTACTGGTCAGTAATTAATGCCAGGATGTAGAACTGTTGTGCGGATGATGTTCTATCAAAACTATTCTAGTAGCGTCCTGTTAAGCGAGAGACAAATGGATTTTTCGTGATTAGAGCTCGTTGTCTTGATTTTATGAAGATAGAGACGTGTACATATGCACTAACCACATATTAAGTATCTATGAATGTATATGATTGTAATGCAGAATTCTAGATAGTTGTTTGCTCGTAAAAAGAAGAGATAAAAAAGATCAAAGACATGGTCATGTAGTAAGACGAGCAGGGATTTAATTGATCATGAATAATGGGACATAGTGAATTGCGATGAAGACCAAAGCAACCAAACCAAACCAAACCAAGGCAGGTAGAATCAGCACCTGTTGCTGACAATCCCAAGTAGACACACTGGACACTGTGAGATAGACCTTTAGGTTAGGTGTGCTACCTCAATTAAATCACAAAGTAAGTAAGTAAGTATAAATGAACTAGTTAGCTCATTCTGAGGCACACAGTTGATATTCGACAATTCTTCCGAATCCACACTTGAGACAATTCATAAATAAACCATCAAACTCTCAATAATACTCAAATCAACCGTTCACTCCCACCGAAATCCAATCAATTATTATCATCTTTGTGAAAACTATCAAAATGGTTTGTGCAAATTTTCTCATACCTGTACTGTTCACACTACTCGTTGGAATGATCAAAGACTACTGTGCGCAACCCCAAAACGTCAATATTGGTAGAACCCAATAACAAACTCATATATATTTAACCAATCTCCTTAAGAAAAGATGAGAAAAGAGAAAATCATGTTTCATGCATAAATATATTCAAAGTAGTTCTGTTCCAATAGATAACAACTTATTTTCCGTTTCAGATGGAAGCTTCAGAAGACTTCAGGAAGGGGATAACTCAGACGAAGCTCTCAATCAATGTTGTAAACGAGAATCAAAATTTGTAACTATCGGTTATGGTAAGATTCCTTACTGCTCCATTTTCTCAACCATTTTTTTCATTTTTCAAGACAATGAGATATCGCACCTTTATAATTATACCTGTAAGCGATCTGCCAAAAGATATTGAAATAATAAAAAATGATAATATCATATTATTTCAGGCGTTGGAGATGGAGAGATGCGAATCGACGTAGGACAATGTCGGCAACAGTGCGAAAGACCCGTTCTGAAGCCATTGAAAAGGGAAGAATTCGATAAATTTCTCAAGAAATATCCTCATATGGATCCAATTCAGGTAAATGTACTCTCAATCAATGTTGTAAACGAGAATCAAAATTTGTAACTATCGGTTATGGTAAGATTCCTTACTGCTCCATTTTGTCAACCATTTTTTTCATTTTTCAAGACAATGAGTATCGTTCCTTCATACCTACTAACGATCTGCCAAAAGATATTGAAATAATTAAAAATGATAATATCATATTCTTTCAGGCGTTGGAGATGGAGAGATGCGAATCGACGTAGGACAATGTCGGCAACAGTGCGAAAGACCCGTTCTGAAGCCATTGAAGAGGGAAGAATTCGATAAATTTCTCAAGAAATATCCTCATATGGATCCAATTCAGGTAAATGTGCCCAATATCTACGTTATAAATAGAAATGTATGTGTGCAAGTATGAAGGGAATCGTATACACAGGTAGGTACATATTTTAATGTATGCAAAAAATTAGCAAATAGTTACATATGTACAGTATCAAATATAGTAGCTAGATGAGCAAGCCAAAAGCCAAGTCTAACTGGAAGAGTAGCTACTGGTTTTATTTTCCTAGGCCATTAAGAAAGATAAAAAACTTCTAAGAATTGAGATTTATGGTAGAAGCAGTTTATAGTGTAATGTTTTAGTGTATTAGAAGATATAGTAACGTGTATCTAGCACTGTGTAACGAACACAGATACAAATTAGTATAGAATGACGGAAGATAAGAGTGCTAGCGTTGTGTACACAGATTGGAGAAAATGGGAATTGGGCAAAGGAATTAATTGCTTCTACTACGCACATAGTATTTAGAGGGTTGATAAGAAACGGCTATTGGATCCTGTGAATCTGAAAGGTTAAGAGTTAGATCCGGCTAAGAAATAATACCTGGATATAGTTATAGGATGATTATAATGGAACTATAGCTGTCTAATGCAGAAGGTAGTTACATAGATAATGTCACGTCATAGCATTGTCTCGTGGGAAAAGAATTTGTCGCCGAAATTGTTGAAGTCCGTCTTATCTCGCACGACTTTCCCATCAAATTTGCATAAAACAAGCTCACAATTGTTCTCCTTATAGTTTATGAGCATCAAATGAAGTTGAAAATTTCAACCAGGAAATGTACATAATAGTTCTTTCCTTTTCTATAATGTAAATACGTGTCTGAATCTGCGGTTTTGTACAGTCTCTGGGCTATTAGTATGCAATGCAGTAGTGTAGGATTAGATTACCAAGGATTTGGATGATAGTGAGGTGGTGAATCACATCTTACGTGTTTCTAGGACATACATATAACATCAGGAAATCTCACTCTCAATTAATCACTCAGAAAATGCAAAAAACTGCAAAGAGTTCCTTATCTGAGAGGATCAGATTGATTTAAGGACTTAGAAGATCCGGCTCAATCTGGGAATTTGTTTTTCTTCGTAGGCTGAACTGCTGTTATTTAGGACTTACCATCTTTTTTACAATGTAGATTTTTTTGAGCTTGCAAAATCAACATGCTGGCTCATTGTCCGACACCCACTTGACTCTACAGCCCGGAGAAACCGAATCAACGTCTGTGACAACGATCCCAACAACAAGCTCCTGTCTGTCATCGACCTGCCAGCCAACGTCCACTCGCAGAGAAAAACACTTCAGCATCAGCGGTCATGACAATTTAGTGGATGTGATCGAGTCTTGCGATTGTGTTACTTTGCCACAACCTTGTCAAAAGATCTCTTCACCTGTCCGGGTTCATGTGGGCACGCCATATGAGAAAATTGTTGATGAAGGCCGTTGTTTGGGCTCTTGCAATCCAACGGATTCGAATAGCCAAGGACTAGCTTCAGGCCAGACTTGCCGACCGGTTCGAAATAAAACGGTGACTGTTGAGGGACCCAACGGATCTCAATGCATGCAAGTCATAGACGAATGCGAATGTGTTGGAGACTGTTATCTTCTTCGCGAATTCTATAAAGTCTATGACTACTCAAATGTATTCGAACAAACAAATTCCGCTAATTTTAGCAGTAGCAGTAGCAGTTCGGAAAATTCAGAATCCGAGTCTGACAATGTGGAGACCATCGAGCCAGTGACAAAAGTATGTTCATTTTCTTAGCGTTTTCAAATGAAATCTGATTTTCTAAGGATTTTCCTTGATTAAAACATAATTTGTAAACAGATGATCGGTATGGGGCGCTGTGGTGGTAGCTGTTTGGACACCCAAGTTGCATCGAAGTGTCTTGTTTGGTAAGGACATGATAGAATCAAATTGTTTTTAAGAAAAAATATAATTGAATAAAAGTCCCAGATAGGTTATTTAAATTACAGTAGAGTTTTCTGTTATTGTGCTCTTCTCTAATGTCTATATATAATGGAATGAGAGAAGATGATGTATGAAAATGAGATAGGACCCCTGGGACGAAGAACAACATAATAAAATGTAATGTAAAATGTTTTTGTGTAGGTCTAGTAGCAATGGTACGTGCCTGTCTTCCCTATACGGTGGACATAGTCAGTGCACCGCGACCAAGTTTGTGAGCCACTCTTATATGGACAAGAACGGTCAGCGACATAGCCTTATCTCCGTGACGGGATGTGGATGTCGATGATTTTCTTACATTATTCCTTGGTATAGAGTTGAGCAGAGCAAACCAGAAAAGAGTACAGTACAGTGATTTAATAACAAGTAAATAGATATAGAATAGAGATTTCTACAGTTTTTCAAAGGTTTAACAAAGAAAAGATGAAGTAATTTGGAAAAATAAATATATTATCTATATGAACATAATAGGGATAATGGAGACACTGTTATTCCCTGGTCATTATATCTATGTATGGATGTGTTTCTTATAAATAAAAATTGTAAATCCCAGAGAAGACAATTACATATGCAGAAGAGACATAGAGCGAGAGAGAGAGAGATTGTTTTTTACGAAGAGGCGACGACGCCATCATCAACTCTGTAATGGTGACAGAGAACATCATGGACCTTGATGACAATTACCTAAAGAGAACCTAAAACGAAGAAAATATGTTCAGAGAACATCCTCGTAAATTATAAGAACATAAATACGGAGCCAAGAAGAAGAAGAAGAGGACAATGGAGAGAAGACTCGTTGTCGTCGTCTAGTATCTCGTCTCTCACTTACTCATTGTCAGTCCCTCGCGTATATTGAATCCGGATTTTGATTTTCTAGTTCCGTAAGCAAATTGGCGTAATTTAATCTAATCTGATGTGATGCCTTAGTTTATTGTGGAGTACGTAGCTTTAAGTATCGTTAATGTAAGTAATGTCATTTCATATGTCATGCCGGCCGTGTTAATTTAATACGTAGAGCTTTTAGTAATAATGTACTGTTTGTACCTGATTGTGATTATTATTTTGTTTCGCTGGTGGTGGTCGGAGTTGTATTGTCGTGTCATATCATCATAATGTGTGCTATCTCCTCGGTATCTCCTATCCTATCCTATATGTTACGCCACAACTTCACTCACTTCACACCAATGGTGTTAGCTAAAGTGTAAATGTAATGTAAGAACTAAGAACTATTATTTAGTGTGTGTCCCTACATTCATTCTGTAGGCCACGACGACGACGACGATACTATAGATCTGTAGATCTATGGACAAGTATTATGTTAAATTAAAGATTTTCTGTCTCTATGATGCTGAGTAGTAGATATCTATTTGTCTCACGTTGTGTTGGTGTTGTTATGTTACGTTATTGATGGTGGGCCTGGTGCCAAGATGAAAAGCAGATTAAAAAATTGGCCAGCATCTTGAATCTTGCAATTATACCTAACATAGTTGCCCACATGGCGCCACATCTTTCACTCACAATTCAATTCACCATCATCCAATCCAATCTATACTATGCAATGCACCATAGCATTATTATTATCATCTTCATACTTTACTTACATTACCCACATACTACATGAAATCAACTCTTTTTCCGTATCAAATATTTTTGGCCCAATCCATGTAAAATGGTACAGCATTCGATAACCACACTATAATCCTCACCAATATACATACATACATAGAAAACATGTAGCCACACTCCATCATCAGTACTATCTAGTTTACTTTAACTCACTATTTATCTCTCCTGTCCCATTTAATGTTTTAAAATGCTGGGAAATCCTCAATTTCTTGTCAAACACTAAAAGACACTTGCACAGTCAACAGTATTTCTAAAATAAATACATTTTTATACATTACTGTAAGATTTAAACCAGTTCTACTAAACATTAAGCTAAATCCTGAAAACTGCGACCATTAAAAATGTCCAGATTTTAGCAGTTTTCACATTTATTTCAATTTGGTAAAATTGTAGTAAAAGTGAACCTACCAAAATGTTGTTCTTAAGAAACTTTACTTTTGCATTTCTTTGTTTTCTCTGCTACAAGTGTGATTCCGTTAGAGCTGAATTTCATGGACAAATTCCTGTGATCAATAGTACTTCTGGACAAACAAGTCAAACACAAGACAATAACAATAATAATATTAGTTTTACTACAGATACCGTTATCACTAATCATAATAATACAGCATTCACTACTGCGTCGTCACCTTTAGACTTAATCGACCTGTTGACCCCTCCAACCATAATTGCGTTTAATTTCACTTCTCTAGAAAATGAGAAAGTTTTCAGCGAGTCCGATGGAAGAGAAGAGATCCGAGTCATTGCTGTGCCCACGCAAGAGATACAGATTAATGTTCTCATTGACGAATCCCAAAACATCAAGGAGAAAGCTATAGGGAATCTAATGAAGGTATGTATTTTACTCTCTTTCTCTTTATCTACCCGATGATGCATGATGATAATAATATGTTATTGGGAAGATAACGAGGCGACTACCTACAACCAAATCATGATAAACCCAATTATGCATATCACTTACTTCATTTCATCTGTTTGCATGCAGCTGTTTGTAAATAAACATAGACTCATGTAGGTAGTAGGTATACACCATTTAAGTAGGTGCCTGCCTACTCCTATATATTTCATGTTCCCAATTTCACGATTCGTGGTTGAAACTTGACCTAGATCGTGAATTCTGTTTTTAGGATTTCTACGCATTACATACATAATCAGATTTGCTAGATAAATCACGTATCTGTTATGTATGTACAATTACAGATGGGTTAAATGCCATCAGTCAACATCAACACAACCAAATCAGAAATTAGAATATTGTTTATTAATAGCCGTGTTTCAACTATAAATATAACTCTATGAATCACTTTCGCCTACCAGTAACAAGGTTCAATTAGGTGCATGTGTGATTTTCAATTTGTAAAATCTAGCCTAAAACATTCATGTTGCTCAGTTGCTCCTAATATTCCAAAAACGTTTATGTACTACGTTATAGATATTAATGTGTCATTTCATTTTTGAATGTAGGTATTCGGTTTACCGGATTCGGCATTAAGAGAGAACCCTCCAGGTCCCGCCCCCGAATTTATGATTGATCTGTACAACACGATAACAGATTCGTATGGAGTGACAAGAGCCAAAAATCCATACGATGCCCACATCGTCCGCTCATTTATAGAACGAGACAACTCCTTGTATGACTACTTCAGTTTTAATATTTCGGGATTGGAAGAAACGGAAAGTGTACTTGAGGCAGAACTACACATTCATAGACTTCAAACTGCCCATGAAAAACTCCATCCTTCATTGTACCTTACACCTTTCTATATCCTCAGCCTTTATCAAGTGCTGGATCCCAAAAATCTAGATATTCCTGATCTACATAAATTGCTTGGAGTTCATTATGTCCCTGCTTTGGGTTCTGGATGGGAGATTTTTAATGTTAAACAGGTCATTTTAATTTTATGACCTTACAATTTAAAAACTAACCTGTTTTTTTATTGGTAATAATTATACACAGATTTATTTAGGTAGAATTTGTGATGGTTGATAACACTTTGTTTTTGTTGGCACACCAGGCTGTGGTAGAATGGGTCAAAGGTGATAGAGAAAACTATGGATTTCTCGTAGCAGCAACTAGTTTGGGTGGAGATAGAGTTCCGGTTCGATTTTCCAGAAGAGGTGAAACTCTGCATAGCAAACAACCAATTCTCGTCCTTTTCAATGAAGATACATCTATGCGTATCTTCAAACATCAGGCTGCTGTAAATAATCGAAAGCGCGTCAAGGTTCACTTCAATAACAATTCTACATTTTCTAATGAAACTGAAGAAATATCCGTGCCTGCTTCTAGTATGTACCACTATAAATATTTATACAACAATCATGTTAATCTTAACAATTGTTGCAGGTGAAATATTTAGTATTTGGGATAACATTGTACAATTTTACTGTAGGTTTGGAAAATCCTCGATTTCATCATGCACTACTTTACAAAGACTCGATTCGTCACCCGAATTCCGTCAGTCGTTTCCGTAGTCGTCGCTCAAAGAACCAAACAGAGACAATAATTCCCGCAAATAGAACGTTAACAGAATGTGGTCGTCATGATCTTTTCGTCAGCTTTGAAGCTATTGGTTGGTCCTCATGGATTATTTCACCGAAAGGGTACAATGCATTTTATTGTGATGGCCCCTGCGCCTTTCCATTGGGCCAACAGGTAAATAAATATAAAATGCATTTTTGTTATCTAGCTGTTTACTAGAATCTCGGATTAAGAATCATTTTGCTAATACATGAATTTGTGCTAAATTTTCCAGGTGAGACCGACAAATCATGCTACAGTACAGAGTATTGTTCACCAATTGAACCTATCCCCAGGAATAAATCGTCCGTGCTGTGTCCCAACAACACTTTTACCGATTTCCCTATTGTACTATGATGATCATGACAATGTAGTTTTGAAGCAATATGTAGATATGGTTGCAGACTCATGTGGATGTCATTAATTCTGTTATGCCCCAGATATTCTCATGTTAATTGCCTTAATCTCAAATCAAAAGAAATACTCTCATCTTTAAGGGGAATCCCTTTGTTATATTTTGTTTGTGGTAAAAATAAGTTGTCTTAAATCCTTTTGTGTGTGTATGGAGTAAATGTAAGTACTTGAATTTAATCCATGTGTATATCTATATAGTATATATAGTGTAATTATAGTAGTTCGGAGATGTACCTATTACTTTCTCTGACGGTGTGAGAAGTATGGAAACTAAAATTCTTCATTAAAATGTCTAAGTTGATATGTTCATCAGTTCATCTTTTCATAGTTATTTTAATTATCATTTCTAGCATTTAATTATGGAATCTATCCGTATATGTCAACCTCAAATGAACGCCAATATCGTTTTGATGAGTAGGAAATGTTCTTAAATAAGGACATGAGAAGCAAAATCTTGAAACAAGAGTACTACTAGAATAAGATGTATATTATATGAAGCATATAGGTAATTAGGGATTGCCTATGGAAGATGAGACACCCCTTAATACTAATACAAGGCAAATTGACACAAGATCACTGCCTGCTTCCAAATGGCACTAGTGAATGAGTTAATGGGCTGAGCTTGGTGATTAAAGACATTTTTTAACTGCTAGGAACTGCGATTGTAACGATGTACAGCGAATATTTGTGATGTTGCAGATTACTGCGCATTTATAAATAATTTAGACACGCTCACCATTTAGATGACAAATGAAGAGACAAATGTCTGGAGTTGACAATGCCATTAAGTCAAAGGTTTTGACTCCTGACTGGAGTATAAAAGTGTTGCGTCACAAAAGCTAAATACATTGTCAGTAATGACTTCAACAATAAAAATTAATGACTACCCAGCTATGCAACACATACACACTGGAATTGCACACAAGGTGCTCTTTGTTCATTTCGTAGCTCAATTGCCACGTTTCAATTTAATAGGACTAATTTAATTTCATAGCTATACGTAATTTTTGTTCACTTAAACATACGTGCTAGAATTTAAGGTTTCAGTTTTGGCTCTGCCAAACTGCATTATCTGCTCTAACTTTAGTTTGCAATATTGCAATGAAAAAAATGTTACTATTTATAGCTGGGCTGTATCAACAAAATTTTGAGTCAGTTGATTTTTTAATGACGCAGAGAGACTCTTAAATAAAAGCTGGATATGTAAGAAAGGTCTTATTGTATGGTAACTTAATAATGGCCATGCGACAATAATGCGACAAAAGCGTAAACTTAAATAATATCCTTCTTGTTTAACAAGAGTTGAGACTTTGCCATTTGATTGATGGATTTATAAGTATAAATTGTAGTGGCATATTGTGACAATTATTAAACCATAAAAATGATCACATTCGGATGTAAAAAAATTCTAATGTTTTGTGTGCAGATTATGAGTGAAACGTGATGTATTGACATTATCATTCTGCATAAATGTAAATGCAATTTCGCAACTAATACAGGGATGAACCACGAGCGTGTGTATGGGAAATCAGAGCAAGAGGGCCACGAGGCAAAATTTTTCTGATAAAGTTTTTATTATAACACACATAGCAAAAGTTATGATCACGAACTCATTTAAATAAAATGATTCACCTCTTTGCAACAATATAATCTTAGCAATACTAGCGTATTTACATGGCAAACGAAAACTATCTCTGTATAGTTTGCTAACTAAATGCAAAGCGCTCACCACCACTCACCAGGCAAACTGCTATTTTTAGTCACAGAATGTCACTCCATAACTGAGTGTACCTAGATTTTTATCTTTCGAAACACTATCATTAAAGACAATAATATTTCTAATTGTATGTTTACACATGTTTAATGAGTATGTATAATTATTATTACTATCCTAAGTCCTAACCACTACCAATATGTACAATGCAGGCAAAAATGGACCGCATTATTATAATACAATTCTGTACGTGATTTGCTCTTAGTAGGAGCCAATAATATAAATATTTCTGTGTTTAAGGTACTGGATATACCTGTGTTTTCAACAATAGCCTTCTTATCAAGTTGATGATGTATGCTAAAGTGCTACTAATTTCTAGTAGAACTCAATCCGCAATTCTAATTACTTTAATAAGTTAATGGTCCTAACTTACTTATATACATTTACAGTTTCACCGATTATTTCATATTAGTAGTAGATTAGTACAGTCGACATAATTTATACAAAGGTTTCCTTGTCCTCATTCTAAATACATACGAAGATAGTCTAACTAAATTTTCTCCTTATGTATATCACATTGAACTTAAACATAATAATAACGAATAGTTATAACAGTAATCAAATTGATATCCTACATAACTCCATTATTGATGATATACTTTCTACGCTTTTTCCTATCCGACAAATCAACCCAAGTTCAAAAATCAGTTTTTCCGTCTTAACTTACATCGCATAATTTCTTTTATCATGTGAATTGCTGTGCATATCACAAGTACAGCTTTGATACACAATTTCAGGAGAAATGGGTGCTACTGAATAACAATAGCAAATCATAATATTATTATAGTTTTGTTATATTCAGTACAAAGTAACCGAAATACTTCACGTATTGACATTCAAGCGAACATATTATACAGAAGTACAGTACAGAAACAAAATAATGGTAATTAGGCATTTAAAGATGTACGATTAATATGTATCTAAACTGATACAAGTACTTTCTAATAACGTGTACATAATATATATTTATTAAGTATTTATATCGAATTGACTACAGTGAGTAAACAATTATCAACTATTCGTTTAGTTTACAAGAGAAATTAGATTATAGATTGGCTGGATAATATTTAATATAAATGTCAAACCACTTATTGTTTGCTTATTGCTAACTAAATAGTAAATAATTAGGTATACGTACTACATACCAAGTTTCACAAGAAGGAAACCCACTAATAATAAATAACAATCCTATAGCACATCGCATTTACTCCTCTATACCTTACGATTCGTATAAATTTTCATATTCCTTCATTGATTTGTCAATAATTACAAAAATAACTCAAAGTCTTCTGAAACAGTTCGCCCACTCGCAATCAGTTGACTTACTTTTTGGGACACGAAGATATATAGAGTAATACAGACACAACTTTTGCATGTAAGGTTAGTATGGTATACTAAGAAAAACGGTACCCATCAACCCATCCCTACCTATCGGAAGAAAATATTTCATAACATTTTACGAAAATCAATAAAAGTCGAAATATACATGGTTTCGGACAAAAGAATAGGAATATACCAGAGTGTATTATATAATATCCCCAGTAGGATGTTAAAATTTGGGATTGGAAAATGACAACAGATACTAATTGGATAAGAGGATAATATTACATGTGCACAGAATACGACAAAAGAGAAATCCAATCCACTACTGAATAGAAAATGTTATACTAATTGGCAGGCAGTCAATGTGGGTGGAATAAAGGAAAGAATCCGCCAACAACATAGCTACCTAATTATTCTGGCAGGAATTGGGAATGGGTAATTGAATGCCTAACGAATCATTGTCCATATATTATTTATATAGATTATACTATATAGAGCAGATCTGTGAAATGACGTAGTCCCGAAATGGAAAGAAAAAACTAGCGTTTGAGTAAAAAATGAAATGCTAAATATAGATATCTTATCGAGAACAACCCAAATGTGAAGGATGTCGTAGGAGGAGGAGGATACTAGTACATCAACGAAGAAAGTACATGTCCACCGATTCATTCATTGCTCAGTTCCATACATTATCATACATTAGCTACGATAGTTTTCAGAAGGAACTCATTACCTAACTACCTATAGTTAAAAATTATTAGTTCTCCGACTTTGCTCCTAACATTCTCATTCTTGCATAAGGAATTATCTACGAAGCAATTATTTTATCTTTTGAAAATAATAAAAGAAAACCAGACGGAGACAGTCAGAAGGGGTCGAATTAGTCTGGGAAGGGTAATCACCATTTAGTAGTTATATACCTACCTACATGATCCTGTCCGAAGAAAATAATTACAAAACACTACTCAATTGCACAGCACGACTGTGGGAAAGGGTGTGAAACGAAAGGCATCTGTTACAACTGACATAGTAGTACTTGTGCACTATGAAACAACAACAGCTACTTATTATAATAGTAGTGAGTTAGGTAGGGCTGAGACGAAGATTGCTCAGAGGCAGAGGGCAGAAAATGCATAATATGCATAATAATATTATGATTTCAAGCCACAGAGACTGAATTACAGTGATACCCAGTCGAGCTAGATCACAATATTCATATTACCAAAACAATAAGTCATAACTACAGATATATAATATGTACCTATGCAGACGAGTCAACATTTCCTCTCTTCATGTTCATTTATTACTCACTCACTGTACACATTTTTCATATTATTTATCATTCTACGATACATCGAAACTAGACCCATCTTTTCTTAATAGTCTCTGTTGCGAGTGAAGCATGTCATTACCATTTGGTCTCTGTGGATTTTATTACTGTTTCTGCGTTACCGCAGAACTGATATTTCTTACGATTGTTCATTCAACTTTCAATGAATCTAAAAAAGCTGCGTCGTATTACGCCTAAAGTTACCAGGAGATAAAACTTTGTCTACGAATGCCAAACTTTATTGTACCACGCATTACATTCGCGACTGATGTTACTGAATGTCTTCTTTTCTAATACGTAAAGACATATTTATCTCTGGAGTTATTATATGAATAGCAATTCTTGAAGTATGAAACAATAAAATGTATACAGTCTGGTATATACATATAGGTATACAATAAATCTAATAATATGATTATCATTTGCTTTCTGCTTATGTAACCTGATCTTTCATGATTTAAGATACCTACCTAAATATTACAATTTATTAGGTTCATGCAAAATAATTTTGCATCAACACTAAATGTTGTTATACATGATAAGTGAATAATTATGCCGATAATATATTTTATTCTAAAACTTTT
Source organism: Tomocerus nigrus (assembly GCA_019776505.1). Taxonomy (NCBI): domain Eukaryota; kingdom Metazoa; phylum Arthropoda; class Collembola; order Entomobryomorpha; family Tomoceridae; genus Tomocerus; species Tomocerus nigrus. The sequence goes on from JABASI010000812.1 coordinate 16,863, forward strand.
TTTCGCAAACCTTCGTTTACTTAATATGATAATGATGAGTAATAGTATAATGATTAAAAATATGATGTTACGAGCAAATTAAGATCAAACTAATAACTTGCAGGAATGTAAAAATAGTAGACGCACGTTCGAAAAACAAGGCATTGCAATAACAACAAACATTACATTGAACACTTTGACGATATAGGCGTAAAGGTACAATAAAGTTGGCTTTAGTATCAAAGGTATACCTAGGTAGCTTATTTCTATTTGGGGACCATTGATAAGTATAATTAGATGGGAATATCGTATGATTATACTAATTACATGAGGTGTATACCATCGTATTTGTAAATTCTGCCCTGATTGCAGAAGCTGCAGCTGCCATTCTATTCCTCTCCCCAATCAATCACATCATTTTGATACTTACTTAGCAGTTATGTATAAGAGATAGTAGTGTAACTGTAACCTAGAGTAAATTTCTAGCTTAAAATCAAATCTAGAACGATATCTATCACCTGAGTTAAGTTTAATTGAAACAGTACTTTAATAGACTAATCTTTCTTGTTTGAGTAATTGCGGAGCTAATATTTGTATTTTAGAGTGCAGTGATCTAAAAAAGATAACGTTTTGTACTAGTCGAACCTAAACCAGCCATAATAACCATTCCTTGACTTTCTTTGTCCACAAAGTTCACAATTAAAGCTGCACTTTTCTTAAGTTTAAAATTACATCACTGAGTACTTGACATAACACGCTTTGCTTTCACTTGATAATTGCAATGAAATGCAATCCAACCCAATACAATGTAACCACAAGGATGCACTAAGTATCCACAATGAAAAATATTTAAAATAAAAATATAAAAGAAAACCTACACAAAAACAATTAATAAATGTCAAAAACGTGGAAACGTAGTGGTATAGGTTCCATAAAATGATATTTGTTTGTGATTGAAATCATTTATAATGTTAGTACATACAAGGTTTGTGAAACTTTACGAACAAGACAGCTACTAAAACTAAACTAAAATCTACAACTACATTAATTGGTTAGTTAGCTAATTTATTATATATTAAATCCTTACGAGCATCCACATTTGTCTACAACCATACCAGGCAAAACACTGAATACGATATTAGAATCCCCGTCGAAATACAGCATAGATATAGAAGACATTTTTCTAGCAGCACAACAAGGTCCTCCAACTCCGGTTGGGATAGCCTGCTGCACTATGTGATTATGAGGATACTTTTGTAGAAAAGCATAAGGACATTCTCCAGAGCAGTAGTTTGCATCATATTTCTTGGGGGCGATGATCCAATCCCAGCCAAAATCTTCAAAGTCAACTGTCAAAGGATAGCGACAGCAACGTGTTTCCTGCGAATTCTCATCACAGGTCATTCCAATATTACGCGGATGTCGAGATTTTCCATTTTCTTGCACCACAACTTCAATAAACGGATACTGCTGACAAAACATAGCAAAATCAACGTATATACAAACAACTCATGTCAAAAGACACAGAGAGAGAAAACCAAGAGGTGACATAATTATAATGGAACTTTTCTTACCGCATTAACATCTGCATCACTAGGGTTAACAATAGACACATCTGGGCTAGGATTTCTATTAGCATCAACTGCATCGATTACCAAGCAAATCTTTCTTGAAGTCGTGGGCCGAGTCCCAGATAGCCACTTAATCAAATCATTCTTGATATCGATTTGCACCCACTTAAATCTTCCGTGTCGACTGTGAGTTAAACCATATTTTGGCTTGTACAGTCTATAAATACATTTCAATCAAAATATTATTTCGAATTCAACCACGGAATTACGTTGTAAAAACAAATTACTAAAGACATTTCATGCCAGAGAATATGAGATCAAATTATAAAACATGTTTTTACTAGAATGAATGTAATAAACATATCTGAGATTGTAATTAATGCATAAGCTAATGCTGTGTGCTAATTATCTCATACATTTTCCATGAATGACATAAAAATGTTGACCTCCTCCCTCGTGATACTTAATTTTCTGCTATAGCTCAACTTGTACTTATTATAATATTTTTCTTACCCGTAATCAATTGAGATAGGCGATTCTCCATTTTTCGGTTCCATCAGTTCCATAAGTCTAACAGTAAAATTGATAGCTCTCTCCTTGCCATTGTTGTGATTGTGATTGTGATGACGAGCGTGGCTGTAGTTAACGTGGACGTACAGCGTTGCACTATTCACTCCCATGTTGGCCAGTTTATCCGAAAAGATGAAACAATGAACTCCTTTCGTCTCCTTCGTATTGATCTTCATTTGTTCTGCGGATTAAAATGTAATTTATTGCATAACACAATAATATGGACACTTATGCAAAAATTATTACTATTCCAGATAGGAAAATGGGACTACTCAGACTAGCACTATACTAGATAAAAAATGAGCTAAACATACATAGTTTCATTCTATGCAAAGAATTAGGTGATTAATGATTGGAATGACCCCGAGTCACACGGACTTGGTGCGTGGCCGTGATCTTTACACTTGACTTGACCAAATCAACAGCGTACACAAAAGTGTCTCCACTTTGTCCTGTCACTGTCACGGGCTCATGAACATTATGCTAATTACCTCTGATTAACTTACTCTACTATAATATCATATCCTTGGTTCGACCAGAACAAGTCAGCAGACCCCATACATTTTACTGTAATAGCTAACTCCACTACTATCCTCTACTCCTAGCCTACAGCAATAGTTGAACTGTGTTAGTAGTATGTGAATGTGAAGCACTTCATTTTATGATAGTTACTACTTCGTACCTCTAGTAAAGTTAAATTTAATATTGTGGAACTATCTTGTACATTTTTTAAATTAGCCATCTAAGGCGAGTAAAATCATTTACATAGACAGACAGGACACATTCATAAATAGCAACACTATAAAACTCACACAGCAGAACAGTTTGCATTTGCACTTGCTACTTTTGAGCGTTGTTGGCTGGTTGGCAAGCTGGGCTCTGGGAGCCACTCTGCTATTTCGTTTTACATACGCTAATTTAGATTTACATAAAGATTTGACTTTGACTTTATCATAGATTCAAAGAGTTGAAACTCCTCTTTACGTTTCTTTAGGAAGGGGATCGACTAAAAGATCATCACAATCAAGGAGCCACTAATTACAGACAACTATTTAACTCTTCGAAAATAATATTCCACTTCTTTCTAGACATTCACCACTAGATTATCTTTATACATTCCTCCACTTCACAATGCAAAACAACTTCATCATATTTCTTTTCAGAGTTGAGAAAAAAGCGGAAGCAAAGGTCGCATCGGCTCCTCGTCTATTTACCACTACATTTTTGAAGACCACATATTCTCTGTAGGACGAATCATACATTTTTATACATTTCCAATTTCTATCCTATCCAGTGAAGACACTTTAGCTCTCTTCTTCTCATTAATCTTCTGTCATACACACATACAGCTTTTAATTCATAACTGTAACTTCTAAAGAGGAACAGAACCTGCTCCTTAAGCGCTTCTTCAGTTCCTATATCATTTCATTCACTGTGCCCTGTGCCACACAAAATTCATACCAAATATTACAGGACATATTATACAGCATGCACATTGTAGTAGTTACGGACAGGCCGATTCACTCAATCCAGTGAAATCTATTTATAAGTACAGGGTCATTTAAAATCCTATATCTAACAGTAAAAATAGTAACAGAAAAATCCTATAACTAGTAACAGTAACAAAAAGAAAAAAGTGTCTGTTTTATTGCACACTGCACAAAATGGTATTCTCACAGTAAAAATTAGGTATCTTTTAATGACTGTCATCTTTTAAATGACAAAACTAAGTTAAATTTAGTTAATTAAAAACTAAGTTTTGCGTATCTGGAACAAAAGTCTAAGATTTTAACTTCTAGGCCAAGTTCTTCCGCTAATTAATAATTGAATCATAAAATAATTGTCGCTTTTTATTTCTCATTCCGTACCTTCGGTTGTTAATTATGAAAGAACCCCGCCATACAATATGCCACTATCTTTGAGACACCTCATACGAAAATATTATTGTTTTGAGAGTTTTCGAATTACGACTAAGACTATAGCAATCTGCACTCTGTTTTCAGGAAAAAAATCTATAGTATAATCCCAGTATTTTTTATACAAAAACAAAAAAGAAACAAGTTAATTACGAGGTCAACGTATACATGAAGCTTATTTGCACAAAATTGCACCAACATCAATGGATTGTGTGAATGGGGTTACTATCAATTGCTCAAAGTCTTAATTTCCAACTCTGTAACAAAATTTTGGCCTTACATATCAAAGACGATATCCCAGAACGCATTGGGTCTGTGGGTTAGTTTAGTATTAATGTACGCGAAGAATGATACAGTGGTTTTATTGGATTGGAGGTTAAAGGTCGGCGGTGACTACTTTCGTAATCCGAATTTTTATGACTTTTTCTACAACTTACATTTGATGACTCTTAGGGACCGGAAAAGTCGACATAAAGGACGACTGAAGGTTTCGAGGTGGTGACCTTTATATCCGACGTAGTTTTTAAAAATTACTGGTTTGATACTAATCTCCAGAAAGGGTGCTGGCTGCAGGGTTTGTGTATGCTCTGCTGCAGAAAAGAAGAACAAGTCCTACCTAACATGCAAGTTCCTCTCATATTTACTATCTTTACCCACTTAGTTTAGCTGCGCATTACAGAAAGGGAAGAGAATCACTGTTCATGACTTATCGGAATCCCTGTAACACAATTTACAATGTAGAAACTTGAGTATGGTTTAAACTAGCCTTACTTTATACTGGATGAGCATGTTCATGTTTTACTTATTGACATTACATTTATTTTACTATTCTGTTGCTATCAAATATCAACGCGAAGAGAGAGAGAGAGAAAGAGATAGTAGAGCAAGTCTTAGTAACAAATCAGCAATTCGGTAATACAATGTGAATGTGACCCTTTTCTTGTAAATAAGAACATTACATTCGATTGAGTCAGAATTTGCTATAGGTAGTTACTTCTCCGATAGTAATATTAGTAAATCATCGACGGTGTACGTCAATAAAGACTTCATACTACGTACATATTCAATAATGTTTATTCCAAACATACAAATAAACTGCATTAAAAATGGCATACACAACATTTGTATTTGTGTTACTTGTGCTTCTCTTTCTCTATCAATCTCAATATCAGCGAGGGAATTTGTGGAGAACTTATATAACTTATTACTTCATGCATGCATTGATGATATTATCATCATAGAGTATAGAGGTATAGTTTTTGTGCGAGAGTTAAGTGCATTCGTACACGTACCTAACTAATAACTATCCTCAACTATGTATACTTTATAAATAGCAGCAATTATTTACATTTTATCTTTCCATTGCTGCACCATAAAATACTTATCTGTAAAGGTTTTTTGTGGTAAGACCCTCACGAAAAAATCTGAAAAAAATGTGTACAAGAGGTGGAGGATTGATGTCCCCCATAGCGGATAATGAAAAGCTCCTCCACAAGTACTTTCAACGCTTATTACAATCCATGAATGCCCACATAGAATAAGTCTAAGAAGTATAATCGCAGTCGTCAGTCTTACAAAGTGCCTTAGTATTGTGCTGATAAATTGGCAGTGCAATTTTTCGTATGCAAAATAATCTTTTTTGTCATCAGTATTCTAAGTTGTACACAAGATAGTCTCATGTGTAGCATGGTAGTTGGTAATGTGGTGAGGAAGGTATGTAGTCGCAATAGTCGCAAACTACATGTTATCCATAACATTACTTAGAATGTAAAAGGAGCATAGAATTTTTAAACGTATGTTTTCCAGTGATAATAAAATATGGGTTCTCTGTAACTTGGTCTGGTCTTTGACTCTGTGTATTTATCTACATATGTATCTATCTTTTTGACCGTGTCGAGTCAAGTCGTCTCTTCTTGTTGACAAATGAGAAATCTACTTGAAAAGATCCACCAGTGCAACTATATTATAAAAGCCACATTTACTATGCTAACATTGTATGGATGCGTGTCTAGTATCTACTTGTAATAATAATAATGTCTGACATTGAGAAATATTTTTATGTAAGCATTCTACAAAGTAATCACTAGGAGGAGGAATAACAACCTTATTTTACCTTTTTCTAGTATAATAGTTGAGTAGTAGCATAAGAGATTTTAGAAGAAGAAAAATCTTTCGGATCACATGGAAGAAGTTGTATATCACGCTAGTCATACTAGACATCATTTCTTGGCCGAATGATTTTGATTGGATTCTATTCTGTCTTTCTTTGCTTAGGCATCGCTATTTGTGTATGTGATTAAGCGAGTGACAATGATTTTCCCATGGATGTGATTACTCATCATCCCATATTGATGATGTATTATAAAAGGTTGATTTAGTAATAGCTGTTTATCTCCAAGAAAAGTCTTAAAAAAATATTGTGAGAGTACACAATAGCAAAACTAAGTAGGTACCTACTTAAAATCAAACAGTATAGAAACATTCTTTTCACAGATAGTTAAGCTAATTGCACTCAAACGCCTTATTTTTAGTCAAATCCAATCTTTCCTATACTAGTACATATTGAATTACTGTAGTTATGTAATTTTCTTTTTCTCTTTGCTTACTTTGTGACAGATTGAATGAGCAGTTCTATTATTAGTACACCAATATGATATGTTCTTCATTTCCCCACCTACTTACCTTCACACACTGCACACACAAACTTGGAGAGAGAGTGCACTATGAAATACAGAAAAATCTAATCGAGATGTATTTGTACTCTTCTGTTGCCACGCACGGGCCGCTCTATGACCTGGACCTGTTGCCTTTGATAAACACTTGAACTGAGGTTGAAATAGACATGGCGAATACAGAAATAAATACATACAAGAATAAATACACAGAATTCATTTCACCTTATACAGATGTGAATGTGAGTAGGCTGCCTAAACACTATTATGAAGTGTGTTAACTTATACAAATACCTAGCAAAGTACATAAAATAAGTATGATTCAGTGTGTTCATGAGTACACACAGCATAATATCCTTATACTAGGTATGCATTATCGTATCACTAACACATGGACTCAATCTTGTCATACTGTCCAATTTCTGTCTCGCCATTAGTTCTGAATCTTTCCCGTAAGGAGACCTTTCAATAGCTCACTTAATTCTAGCAAATCAATTATTATTACGGATGATTTTACCAACTACATAGTTCAATCTCAATCTTCAGCTAATTTATTATGAACCAGTCAGGTCGCAGACACTATATATATTGAATTACAAAATTGCCCAAGCAAATTGACTCCATTATTTCAAAAGTAGATCAGTCAGACTGAAATAAAATGCCGGCTTCTTACGCTCAGTCCTGTCCTCGAGACAAAATCAACAAAAATTAATTGCCGTCGTCTACAATTGAATGTCCAGGTCACATTCTCATTCTATACATATATATAGATAACTAGTATATAGGTACTCATTCCTTTACACTCTTTGTTGGCTTGAGGTAATCGAAAGAAGTAACTGAATCTTACACAAAGAGATGGTATAATATTTAACTTAAAGAGAGAAAAAAATCTGGTAAATATTTCTTGAAAATAAATGAAAGACATGTCAGTTTGGTGAAATCTTCCTTCTCGCCCACTCACTAAAAGTAGGTACCTACTATTCCTGTTCAGAGAAATCTATTACTATTGTGTTTGAAATAGAAAGAAAGAAATGTGAGACTCAAAGGAAGAGGAAAATTGATTTTTCACTCACAAGTTTTGGATTATAATCACAACATCACAAGATTCAGTTACTAGCTTTTGATTTGGGGTTTTTTACTTGGAAAATGTATTATAGAGGTTTATTGTCTAGTCTCAGCTACAAGGGAATCAGATTCCTAGTATTCGTTAGGAATGGAATATTCTGTGAAAAGCATTTACTATTATAGCTAATTATTCTATTGAACAGACAAAGAATCTCTTCCAATTTATCATCAGATTCCTTTGTACACAAAAACATTGTGTCTGCTAAATCTACATAGCTGCTCTCATAAATTTCTTAACTACCTTCATTTAAAGTTTATTATGCAGTCAGTTTTAAGGTTTGAATTTTTAAAGCTAACAGGACCTATCACATGATGTTCTGAAGCAGAATAAGTAAAATCTAATGCAATGTAATAAACACTTCAGCTGTGTGCTCTCTGGCTATAATAGTTAAGGAGGAGATTATTTGAGAGAAGTTAATAGCCAATGTGTTGGATTCTAATGAGAAGATGACCAGCTGAGAAAAATGTATAACATGTAATGTTTCATTGGACAATGGCAAAGCAGGGAACGGATAAGGAAAGAGTCTCATCCAGACCATCAGAACTTGTTTCTCTAACTCATAAGTACAAATGGAGATAGATAACATTATCTATATATAAGCAAATTAATCATAATAATATTATAGTAGTGTACTAGTACTAATACTATCTACGAGTGAGCACAAAAATATTTTTCTATCTATGTAAATGTTCGCAAAGTGTTCTCTGCGTTGCAAAATGATTTTTAACCTTAGGAGATTGCTATGTGTGTTAAATATAATGATATTGAACAGATTCTGTTAGCCAAACTAAACCAAACCACGCTAAACCATATATGTACGTATAATATGTTTCTATTTGATTGGCTTCTTTGACGCTAAACATTAAACTGACATGAACCCGACCACAGACACACGTGTGGCTAACAGCATTTTTACTGGGACGTTAAACCGGTTGAATAGCACATTCTGTTTTCAGAAGGTTCCCCACTTATTGTTGTTGGTAATTAAATCCATATGTGGATAGGAGATGCACAGAGCATGTTATTATCGATACAGCGAGCGTAGCTAATAAAAACATCTCCCAATTCACACCTGGCTTTATTTAACAATAAGCAATATAAAAAAGAAAGAGACTCGTCACGATCTTAGCAAATAGACTAATCGTAACGTAAAAAATCGCAAATTGTCTGTTCTCTCCTTTATAAAAACTATAGAAAGGAGTAAGTGGGAAAGGAGAACAAAGTAACTGACATGAGATTATATTTTTTAGAGTAGTTATTATACGAGGAGAAGACGAGAGGAAACTTAAGACCATAGGCAAGACAGAATAATATTCATGATGATAATGATGAAGGGTAATTTTGCATGAGTTGACTCAAGTTAGACGTATCTTCTTCTCAGCTAACAATTTTCTAATATTATTATTATTGTTTATTTTGCAAGAAAAGCCTAATGCTTCATTACTAACCTAGCAGTAATAAGTGTAATGGAAAAGAAACAGTAGGTATCCGACAGAATATTCAACACTCTATTTACTACAATGTATACTAATACATGTTGAAAATGGTTGAAAACTTTCTTGGGTCGCTGGCACATATGCAAAAACTCTGTTGGAGTAAGTACGAAAATCTTTTGTTTTCTGTGGCCAGTAATATTAGGTAAGCTCACATGAAATCCTTTTGTGCAGAATCTGGTTCTACTCTACCGAGGTCATGTGCCCGCCCTACGACAATAATATATTGCATGAATCAAGCGATCAATGCTATGCTGATAAACATATCTTGAATTTACATTTAGCAATGCGTCAAACTTTATAATAAGTAAGCACAGTTCTTTCTTAATGGTCAAACTCTGTATGAAATAAGTTAAGACGGGACTCACTCGGCTACGTTATTTTCTATTATATTATTATAGTGTGACTCTCTCTCTCTAACTCTTCTCCCCGCGGCATAATATTAACTCACAAAACCCTCGCACTCACATTATAAAGACCTTCAATACAATTATTCAATTATTTATGTCTAGCCCTACAATGAGACTTAATCATTTCATTCGCACCCAAACACTAACTAACTACTATGCATGCATGAATTTATATAACGTCCTCCGTGCATTTCAAAATAATATGCTCTACTGACTGAATAGATTCCTAGATACTATAATAGTACAATACAAGTCAAGAGTCAAGAAGACTTCTACGGTAATTATAATTATAAGCCCTGTAATAGTGTACTTTAGGTCGAGACAGATGAATGTCACATTTAAAATGTTGACACTGTACAGAGTTCTTATTAATTCTAATGGTAATCTAGTGGCCAGGCCACTGCCAACTGCTCAAGGAATTTCAATTGTGTAAAAGCGGATAGAGAAAATTTGATTGTACATTAGAATTTTCTAATAAGAGTTAGTTTAATTGAAGGATTTTTCGTACCTATTCTGGAGAAGGCGATAATTTTTTCAGTGCTGGCATGCTCGTCGTCATAAAAGTCTTCTCTGGGCGAGTCACTTTGCATATCGACGAATTCAGACAAATAGCTGGGAGGAATAGGGAAGCCTGTGGCCGTCACATTAGGTAAGTGATTTTCATCCAGTCGCAATTTTTTGAGAATATCTTGTTTGATAATTTGGAGACTGAGTTTTTTCATGTCAATCCCTATTTTTCGACATTGAGGACTTACAGCACTGTCAGAGGAACACAGTCGCTCTTGCTCCCCATCACCGACACTGTTCACAAACAGAGATCCATTTCTGCTATTGTAATCGTAGAGGACAGTGTCATTTCCTGAATTACTACTGCCACTATTATTATTATGATGTCTATTGTCTACTTGAATACTATTTGCATTGGCAACACTATTTCCTAATTTTCTATTCGTACTACTAAGAGGGGCAGGACTTGGGGAAGCTTGGGATAGTGCAAAAAGAGAAATGAACAGGTAAACAGGGAAATGGTGAGGAAAACGAGCCATTTTCTCTAATTGAACAAATCGGAGCTGCGTCTCTCTCTGTTCTTGTCAGTCCTAGGCCTAACCAAAAGTAATTTAAGTTAAAAGTGGAATAGTAGATGTGAGTTGCACAGTGAACTCTGATTCACTGACTTAATTCTCGACTCTCGACTCAGTTTTGTGTACCATATAATTCTCCTCCGCTCTCCTAATCACTACAAGCACACGATTTATATTTTCTGATGCGATGTGCTCTCCTGCCACTACAATTCCTAACTACTTATCTTCTCCCTACGCTTCTCTTATGATATCAGAATAATATGAGATACAGTCTTTTCCTTACGTTACTCTCTCTCTCTCACGCAGTCACAATATCAGACTCAACCTACTATATCTATACATGGAGACTAACGGTCGGAAACTGAAATAGAAAACTCTACTAATATTTCTTGATGTAAGATTTTGGATTGTATAACAGAATCTTGGGTAATAAGAGCTAATAGAATTTTTAAAATAGAATTTTTATGCTTAAAAAAATGAAATATATATTTTTCGATGTTAATTACGATACAAGTTGAAAATTGTCTCCTAATCAATGGACAGAGAGTGGAGTAGAATTTGTTTGTCGAACAACGATAAATCAGCAAAGGAGGAAGGACAGGAGAGTCAAACCTAACTAGCTGATCTGATGTCCAATGATGGAACTGAAGCTCAACTGATGAACAATTCTAGAAGCAAGCTTGTTTTTATACCATTAGGGATGCTACAGATATTCCTACCTACTTCCAACAGCAAGGGGTATCTCAGGTGTTGGACTTTGCAAAAACTTACCATGTGTACATATTTACCTTTAATGCAAAATCCTACGTCCTATCGGATTCAGGGCGGAAATGGGGACGAGCGGGAGGGCAGCCAATGTCAAAGAAGATATCTTCATAATCTGCTTTACATTACAACTGTATATAGATTAAGTACACATACAATATGTACCTTCTTCGTAGTTAAAACAACTTAATACGTAGATATCTCTATCGATAGACAATTCCTTGGCTAAATCCATACTTAACTGTATGTGTGCATTTCTTTACACTTTTATATGTACACTAATACACAACCCATGTGTTACACAATTTATCTATAGCTCAATATCGGCTTTTCTTTGACCATTGGGAAAAAATGCCCCTGCCATTTCGTTCTTTTGACAGTTGTGAATCTACAATGCTTTTCCCTGAGGCATCAACTTTTTCACACTATCAAAAGATTATGTACACCGCGATGTGATGTGAGTGGATATATCAACCATAATATACTACAAATGGACCAAATAGATGTTTAGCATTTTAACCCTCAAACGTCTTATCCAATTTCAACAACATTTTCTCTAATTCATGCCGTACACACACACTTAAGACCTATGACCATCAATCAGCAGTCATTTAAATATATCTCATAATTCACGTGTACACCAATTGTGTGTATCCGTGTTATATTCTCACTCTAAAGCCGTAATTTGATACTGACTCCCTTCTTGCAGCATTTCCTCCACATTTATTTACATATCTTTTACTTACATTTGTTATGCAGATTAATCTAAACCAAGGCTCTGCTGCTCACTTCCATTTAGATCTAGGTGGCTATTTTTTTTAGCTCACAGTCTGCCGATCATTACTTGCAAAATTGAATTTCAATAAATCACTTATAATGTCAAATCTCGTGAGCAATTTATAAATGTATATACCGGGAGAAGCTAGTTGCTGAATTATTGCTTTTAACAATTCTTTCCTACAGCGATGTTCTTTATTTCCTTGTATCTCGGTAGGTAGCTTTGGATAACGAAGGGAAAACTACATGCTGCAATTCTTGGGAGACCTACAAAAATGGTCGAGGGCATTGATTGGTGGCTAAATGGGTCTTGAACTTACAGTATCTTGGGATCTGTGACTATCCCATCCATCCCATCGTCCAACATTACCTTTTAGCTCAATTCCCTTAAAATCCCTTGAACAAATTCACCTTTTACTAATTGTTTAAACAATCTATGAACAAAGGTCATTGCTTCCTTTGCATTGGTATACAATATATTGCATTGGTATATTCCAGGACCTAGTTTGCACTTGCTAGGGCTACTAAATAGCAAACTGCAAAGATATGAAATTAATTCAATTACCTCTGCATAATTTGATACGATAAACTTACAGTTTCAACCACACTTGTTCAATAATTAAAGATAATTAGAATCAGCCAGATTTTGTTGCAACAGTCAGCAATGGATACTGTCACTGTTTTATATTATTCATTCTGTGGATTTCATTTACTCTATACTACGTATAGCTCAATATGAAGGTGAAATGCTGTTTCAATCATGGTAATAATTTTAATTTTCAGTTTGAGAGCATTTTGCGAAAAAGTTACTATTAGTCCACAATTTTTCATATTGTTCAAATTCGAAATTGTGGTGCTCCACGACACAGTCAAAACCTACAGCTATTAATGCATTTCTATGAGAATTAAAATGCTCTCACGAATGTCATGCATAACCCATAGAAGATTGCTTATCTTCAAAGGTAAGCATTCTGCTTAAACGTAGCCATGAAAAGGGTAGTTATCTGCAACATTTTAGAATATATTTGAGTAATAATATAGTTGATGTATATTGCAGAATATTTCGAAGTTTTCCTTATGGCCGACCGAATTACAATACTCGTCTCATTCAAAGATTTAAGTTGTTGTTTATATTATCTGTATCTGACCGAAGTAAAATATTTATTTTACTACTTCATCAATCCGGTCTATTCCCATATTTTCATATTATCATGTTCATTTCTCTACGAAATAGAGCGTTTGAGTGCGAATTGCGAATTGGTATTGCAAATAGAATCATATACATTTCATGAATAATTGATTCAGAATTGACTTCTATGATCTTACTAATAATGCATACTGAGTTGACACATCCTTCCTGTCCTGATGTAAAATCAAAATATCTAGTGTTGCATGACAATGATCTAGGTATTCTTAGTTTTACTTATGAATGGAAAGTCTGTAGATAGATGTGACGAAACTAAGCGAGCTAAAAAGTTGTCCTATCCCCCATAATCGCTGAAATAAATTGTGACGGCAGGATAGGGTGACCTAAATGTTGTTCGTTCACTAAAAACTTCCATTGTGAAAACCAAAAATTTTTACTATGCGACTATACTACTCGTAAATAAATACAGTTCAAATGATCTCTGCTTGTCATTGAGTATTGTTGAACATCATTCTATATAAAAACTCCTTATGATTTATGTTCTGACCGTTTTCATACAAACTATAGTTACATCATGCTAATGTAGTATGTGGACTACGAGGAGACATCCGTAGTCAAATATTAGACAACAGTACAATTTATTCCACAGGAAACTGTTTTTCGAAGAAGAATAACTAGAAATGATCCACTTGAGAAAATCTACAGTCATCACTTCCCACCCACACAGCATAATGGACGTCCTGCGACTTTCCACATTAGCAGGCAATTTGGTTGCAGAATAAATCGTTAACTAGATCAATGAATGTACCTAAACGAATTTATTAATCTTGAGCTAGGCACTACCTACACACACATCCTCCTTGGATGATTCCGAGATTAATTACTTTCAGTACACCATTTGATTAGGGTAAGACATGATTAAGATTTCTGTTCATTCACTTTTTATTCCATCCCAGATTGTGATAACGCAGTAGCGAAATATTATACGTACATGACCTTAATAATCTTGATTGAGCTTGATAGAAAAGGTCCAGTCACATTATACTCTCACTTAGTTAGGATAATCACACACCAACGTGATTTAAATGATAAAGGAAACCCAGAGTCGAATCCTGGTTTGGGGTGTTCACTTTTAAATCACATATATACATATTATATTGTCCTCAGTTGATGTATCATGAATATGAATCATGTAGCATCCAGTAATTAAGTAATCCAGTTTTTAGCAAAAGGGACGGCACGATTTGAGTAGGATTTGGCTTTCTATAGAATTGGCTGGAATTTTTATATGTTGTAGCCCTATGTCTGGGGAACAAAAGTCAACATTGCCAGAATTCCAGATG